>WNGS01135717.1:7949-19661 GCA_020271785.1 Procambarus virginalis
GCCGCTCTCTACTGTGAGGAGGTTGGTGCTGGACCTGTAGCTCCAGCCTCCCTCTACTGGCAGGGGGTTGGTGCTGGACCTGTAGCTGCCGCCTCCCTCTACTGGCAGGTGGTTGGTGCTGTACCTGTAGCTCCAGCCCCCCCCTCTACTGGTAGGGGGCTGGTGTTGGACCTATAGCTCCAGCCCCTCTTCTCTGTGAGGGGGGGCGGGTGGACCTCAGATTGGCGTGTGAAGTCACCAGTGGAGTCCACAGGGCTCTGTACTCGGACCTATCCTGTTTCTGATATACGTAAATGATCTCCCAGAGGGTATAGGCTCATTCATCTCAATGTTTGCTGACGACGCCAAAATTATGAGAAGGATTAAGACAGAGGAGGACAGCTTGAGGCTTCAAGAAGACCTGGACAAGCTGCAGGAATGGTCGAACAAATGGTTGTTAGAATTTAACCAAAGCAAGTGTAATGAAATGAAGATAGGGTAGGAAGCAGGAGACCAGATACAAGGTATCATTTGGGAGATGAAATACTTCAGGAGTCCAGAGAAAGACCTGGGGGTTGATATCACGCCAGACCTGTCCCTGAAGCTCATATCAAGAGGATAACATGAGCGGCATATGCCAGGTTGGTTAACATAAGAACGGCCTTTAGAAACTTGTGTAAGGAATCTTTCAGAACATATACCACATATGTCAGACCAATCCTGGAGTAGGCGGCTCCAGCACGGAGTCCATATCTAGTCAAGCATAAGACTGAACTGGAAAAGGTTCAAGGTTTGCCACCAGACTAGTAACCAAGCTGAGAGGTATGAGCTACGAGGAGAGACTACGGGAATTAAACCTCACTTCGTTGGAAGACAGAAGAGTTAGGGGGGACATGATCACCACATTCAAGATTCTCAAGGGAATCGACAGGGTAGATAAAGACAGATTATTTAACACAAGGGGCACACGCACTAGGAGACACAGGTGGAAAACTGAGTGCCCAAATGAGTTACAGAGATATTAGAAAGAACTTCTTTAGTGTCAGAGTGGTTGACAATTGGAATGCATTGGGAAGTGATGTGGTGGAGGCTGACTCCATACACAGTTTCAAGTGGAGATATGACAGAGCGCAATAGGCTCAGGAACCTGTAGACTGTTGATTGACGGTCGAGAAGCGGGACCAAAGAGCCAGAGCTCAACCCCTGTAAGCACAATTAGGTGAGTACTGGCAGGGGGTTGGTGCTGGACCTGTAGCCTACAGCATTCTCTACTGGGAGGGATTGGTGCTGGACCTGTAGCTCCAGCCTCCCCTCTAGTGGCAGGGGGTTGGTGCTGGACCTGTAGCTCCAGCCCCCTTCTCGGCAGGGGGTTGGTGCTGGACTGTAGCTCCAGCCCCCTCTACAGGCAGGGGGTTGGTGCTGGACCTGTAGCTCCAGCCCCCCTCTACAGGCAGGGGGGTTGGTGCTGGACCTGTAGCTCCAGCCCCCCTCTACAGGCAGGGGGGTTGGTGCTGGCATTGTTTAGGAGTTTGTTGGCAGTTTCAAGGCTTCAGTCTCTTGGAACCAACCAGTGGTCTGTTTGGTTCACTGTCTTCTGGATGCTTTCATGGTAGGTTGGTGGAGTGTCAACCGCTCTCTGCACCTCTGTGAGGGGGGCCAGGATCCTGAGTTCAATAGAGGATCACAGGTTCAATCACTGTGCAGCACAGAAATGGTTCTCATGTTTCTTTCACCGGATGCGTCTTTTCACCAACCAAGTAAATATTTATCCAGGAGTTAGGCAACTATTGTGGATTGTATATTAAGGAAAGTCAGTAGTTGACCTGGGGAACCCCGATAAACCTAAGAACAAACTTCCTCTCCTCAAGATACAACTCAATATCTTGTGATATGAACCATGAGAGAAAATAAAAAACTTACTGTTAATTGCTTCTGGGGGATCTCTCCAGTGATTTCCTGAACTTTATTCATGATTCTGGAGGCTGAGTCTCCCAGGTGTACGGGGTCAGCTGTGGCACCTGTCTCTGTGGTCATCATCTTCAGGGCCTCCCTGATGGTCTCCTGCACCTGTCATTACCAACACAAACATTAATGGTGGAGGCTGAGTCTCCCAGGTGTACGGGGTCAGCTGTGGCACCTGTCTCTGTGGTCATCATCTCCAGAGCCTCCCTGATGGTCTCCTGCACCTGTCATTACCAACACAAACATTAATGGTGGAGGCTGAGTCTCCCAGGTGTACGGGGTCAGCTGTGGCACCTGTCTCTGTGGTCATCATCTCCAGAGCCTCCCTGATGGTCTCCTGCACCTATCATTACCAACACAAACATTAATGGTGGAGGCTGAGTCTCCCAGGTGTACAGGGTCAGCTGTGGCACCTGTCTCTGTGGTCATCGTCTCCAGAGCCTCCCTGATGGTCTCCTGCATCTGTCATTACCAACACAAACATTAATGGTGGAGGCTGGATTATAATGAAGCATCAGGCTCTGAGTAAAGTAACTGGATTACAGTATAATGAAGCATGAGGCTCTGAGTAAAGTAACTAGACAATAATAAAGCATCAGGCTCGGAGTAAAGTAACTGGAATATAATGATACATAGGGCTCTGAGTAAAGTAACTAGACAATAATGAAGCATCAGGCTATGAATAAAATAATTGGATAACTGGCTCTGAGTAAAACCAGCATTGAATGTAATGAAACGCCATTTTCTTGGAGACCCAGAGGTTCCCCGGAGCTAACCTGGGCTGATATGAATGTCAATGTGCATTGTGCAATGCACAATGCACATCAATCAATGCACATGGAGTTCCAGGCCTACCGGGGACCACGAGCCGAAACCTGGCCCCCCTCATAGAGGCACGAGGAGCAATGGCCTATAAAAACACCCGTGTGGTTAGAAGCATTCCATATCTGCCATCGACATGGGTCTGGCACCTTAAAAGGTAAGCGCCCCACAACAAACCCCTATTCTTTAGTTTGGGGGGGGGGGGAGGTTGTTGGGGTCTGGGGCACCCCCTTCCCCATCTTGGGGAAGGGGGAGCCCCAGATCCCCACACCGGCTATCCACTTTACTGTTCTGAGGCTGGATGTCAAAAACATGAAAAACCGCCGACTGCAGGGAGGGAGGAATGGCGGGGAACCTCCAGGTCTCACCCAGAAACTGGCGTTGCATTACATTCAACGCTGGTTTTGTGGAGAAGCCCCTTTGGCTCCCTGTGAGCTACCTACCCAAAGACTAAAACAAGAGGGACTAACCCAGGAGGCGGTCAGCCCTCAGTCCTCAAGGTGGAGTCGAGACAACTGGCTGCAACTGCCGACCCAACGCGACACAGGCCCGAATAGACCCAGGAACACCGACAAGGTAACAAGCGGCCAGGACCCTGTCCGACCTCCAACCTCCCCCCCCCGTGCCTGAATGTCAGCCCAAAGCATGTTACCAAAGATGGCAGCCAGCACAGTAAACTTACGAATGTCATGGGCACAAGGATAGACCACAGGCTGGCTAGACCAAATACACTGCAGATGACTTAGGAGACCCGAAACCTGGAACAGAGAAGGAGGGAAACTGGGTCAACGCAAAGCGCATCCCCAGCCACCAAGGCAATATCGTCCAGGTAACGGCGGAGAGCAACAACTTGAAAAACACATGATACACCCCCAGCCTAACCAACCAAGCATCAACAACCCAAGGACCCCTCCAAAAAGCAGCAGTCTCATTCTTCTCCAGAAAAAGAGGGAGATGGCTGAAAATGAGCAAACCTACTACAGCACCAAAAGAGCAGAAACCCCTGCGATGGAGGAGAGCATGAAGCTCCTCGACCCGACCCCCAGAGGCCAATGCCAACTGGAAAAGAGCTTTGGAGAAACAATCCTTGAACTGAAGGGGCCACCACAAACCGAGGAGAAGAGAGAAGGAAGAGCACTCGGTCCAACGACCAAGACAGCTCAGGCAGCACATGAGCAGACCAGAGATGAAACAACACATGAGACAGCTTGCAGAACGACGCAGAAGTAACATAACCACCGAACGCAAGCAGCAGCGGCTCTGCCAGTGCCTCACGATATGAGGTGATAGTATTCGGCATGAGATGACAGTCCTGGAACAACCACAAAAGGAAGGACAGGACAAAGCATTCTCAGTCTAAGACAGAAGTAAACTTACAAATTGACAAGAAATAACGGAAGAGCCGCCAGGAAACTTCATACTGCTGCCGAGACGAAGCACGCTGGTGGGACACCATCAACGAAGCCACCTGCTCACCATACATGTGGTGATAGACTTGAGTCAGAAAGACCAGACCCGCAGACTCGAGAAGAAGAACAAACCAGCCATGTAACAGACCACACCGATCTGCTGAAAGAGGCGGAGCCACAGGAAGACCCTCGGGGTTCAAAAAACTTAGCAAGCAGGCTGGGCCGCCCACTAAGGGGCCAAAAGGGGGTTGGTGCTTGACCTGTAGCTCCAGCCCTCCTCTATTGGCAGGGGGTTTGTGCTTGACATGTAGCTCCAGCCCCCCTCTACTAGCAGGGGGTTGGTTCTGGACCTGTAGCTCCAGCCCCCCTCTACTGGCAAGGGGTTGGTGAGGCACCTGTAGCTCCAGCCCTCCACTACTGGCAGGGAGGGGGGGGGAGGGTTGGTGCTGGACAAGTAGCTCCAGCCCCCCTCTATACTGGCAGAGGGTTGGTGCTGAACCTGTAGCTCCACACCCCCTCTACTGACAGGAGTTGGTACTGGACCTGTAGCTCCAGCCCCCATCTACTGGCAGGGGGTTGATGCTGGACCTGTAGCTCCAGCCCCCCCTCTATTGGCATGGGGTTGGTGCTGGACCTGCAGCTTCAGCCCTTCTCTACTGGCAGGGGGGTTGGTGCTGGACCTGTAGCTCCTTCCCCTCTTTACTGGCAGGAGGTTGGTGGTGGACCTGTAGCTCCAGCCCCTTTGTCCTTGCATGGTGTTGGTGCTGGCTGGACCTGTAGCTCCAGCCGCCCTCTACTGGCAGGGGGTTGGTGCTGGACCTTGTCACGGGGGGTGGGCCGGGGCTCTGCTAGCACTCGGCTGCTAGGGGCTCGAAAGGCCGAATACTCAGCCCCTCCGACTCCCGGGATTCACCGGAGTCTCCTTGGTCCCACAGGAGAGGACCAGCAATGCCCACCTCCGCAGGTCTTTGCTTCCACCACTGAAGGGGTGCCACTGACTCACCCTGGAAGCCCTTCAGTCAACCACGGGGAAACTGCTATCAGCAATTCCGGCCTAGACCCGTGGAGGAGTGAAGGAAGACTCGGGCTTACTTTGTAACAATGACCTCCCTGAGTCTTGCCTGCCGGACAAAGAGGTTGCAGGAACTCCTTTCCCGCCTGTCTTCTCTATCTTTTCCTCAACAAGGTCGCCAGCTGGGTTATTATATCTGCACCCCAGCAATGCAGTTCAGTGGGTGTATTATTATATTGTTTGTTGCCAGTGTGTTGCTACTCCCAAGACAATGAGAAATTCTATAGGGAACGTGATGTCCCCTAAATGGTACTATGATAACCCTCGTGTATGCTCAATAGAGATAATAATAATAATAAATAATAATGGAGGCACACTCAAACACAATAATAAAATGTGTGAATTTACTGATAGAATACATGATCACACATATAAGTGACATAAGAGAATGATAAAATAATAATAATAACTCTGGAGATTGTCAGCAACTCTTCTCTCACGTTCTCCAGGCTCCTTCAACTGGGCAGATAGACAGGAGTCACACACTCTCTCACAGAAGGGCCTCTTCACCACGTCGGCTCCTCTTCTTCACTGTCCTGCCATCCACACACACTGTCCTCTCTGACAGTCCTGGACATAAGCTGCCCTGCAGCCTATTCTGCTACTAAAGCCTTAATATCCTATTTCCACATATATAAGTGAATATAATGGCCTATCTAGCCTACTCTCACAAAGGGGTAATGGGAGGGAAAATGATCTACCTTAACAATCCTTGGCTCACGACGCCTGTCCCTCGATGGTGTGAGGGTCCTATGCTTCCTGAGTCGATCCTCGGTGATCCAGGAACGTTCCCACAGGTCCTCAGGTGTCGTGAAGCCTCGCGTCTTCGCCGTTCCAATCCCTGGGGTTCAGCTATCCCAATCCTGGTCCATCGATGGGCGCTGAGCTTATCACCATATTCACCCACACGTTCCTTCCACGAGGCGTTGCTCCTCGCCCTAGGAACGGTGTCGTCCCTCTAACAACCTCAGTGGATGTGACCCGGTCACAGCTATGCCTGCCCGCCACACCTCTTCCAGGCCCTCACATCCAGCGTCGCCGCCCAGCGTCGTCACCGAATCTTTCCCAAGTTTGGCACTTCTCTGCTCAATCAACTTGGTTCCTTTTGCTTCCCAGAAGCGCGGGGTCTCCTATATATCAGGTGGGCTGCGATGGCTAGCTCTAATCCACTGAGAAAGGCCTGTTTAACCTCCAATCCTTGAGAGCTGACAGAGGAGCGTCCTCTCCCCTTCGCTGTCAGGTCCAATCTGACCATGGCGCCGCCCGGGTACTCGGTGACGTCACGGCGGGCTCTGATTGGTCGCCTGTGACCCGAGTCACCCAATCCGCACACGGCTTGGCGTCCATTCTAAAAGGTCATATCTGCAGTAGGGGATACTCTTTCATTTATATCCGGGCGCCTCTTTCCCCTTACCTACAGACTTATAATGTAAGTTTCTCCCTGCAGGGAGAGTCGATATGACTCTTATAGCAGGCAACGAAAGAGATAGGAGAGGGCACCGTAACATACCCCTCCCCTTAAAATAAGAGTCATATCGGTTAGTGAATCCGGGAGAGGGCATCTGCTACCACATTCTCCCTTCCTTTAATGTGCCTGATTTCTAGCCAGTACTCTTGTAATAGTAGGGCCCATCTTGTCAGCCTTTGGTTCGTGTTCTTCATCCTGTGCACGAACGTCAAGGGGTTATGATCGGTGAACACTTGCACCGGTCTAGTACCTCCACCCACATAGACGTCGAAATGTTTCAGTGCCAGGATCAGGGCTAGGGCTTCCTTTTCCACTGTACTATAAGCCCTCTGGTACTTTTCGAATTTCTTTGAGTAGAATGCTACTGGACGGTGAACTCCGTCCCTCTCTTGAGCTAACATGGCTCCAATCCCCACGTCGCTAGCGTCGACGTACAAGATAAAGTTCGACTCGAAGTCGGGCGAAATCAGCACTGGCGCTTCGGTTAATAACTGCTTGGTCTTCTCGAAGGACTCCTGGCATGCTTCCCCCCACCTCCATCTAACGTTCTTAGATAGCAATTCAGTCAGAGGGTGTGCCACTGTCGAGAAGTTCTTGCAAAATCCTCTGTAGTATCCGATCATCCCTAAATATCGTAACAATTCTTTTCTCGTCCTGGGATTCGGATATTCTCTGATTGCCTTCACTTTATGGTCTACCGGAGTCACCTTCCCTTGACCCACGATGAAACCTAAGTATTCTAATCGGGCCTTACCGAATTCGCTCTTGGCCAGATTTACCGTCAGGTTCGCTTCTTCCAACCGTTGGAATAACTCCGTCAGTCGACTCATGTGTTGTTTCCAGCTATCGGCGTACACCACAATATCGTCTATATACACGGCGCAACCGTCCATCCCTCTTAGCACTTCGTTCATCATCCTCTGAAAACAACTTCCGCTGTTCTTCATACCAAACGGAAGTACCTTATACTGGTACAATCCGTCTGGAGTAGCAAACGCTGAGATCTTTCTCGCACTCGGAGACAAAGGGATTTGATAGTATCCTTTCAGCAGATCGACCTTGGTAACAAACCTTGCGTTTCCCACTTGGTCGACGCAATCACTTATTCGGGGCATCGGGTGAGAATCCGACACGGTTATGGAATTCACTTTGCGATAGTCGGTGCAAAAACGATAGGATCCATCACTCTTCTTGACCAGCACACAGGGCGAGCTCCACTCACCATTGCTGGGCTCAGCGAGATCATTCGCTAGCAAATATTCCACCTCCTGTCGCATGATCTTCCTCTTTTCAGGACTCACCCGATAAGCGCTCTGCTTGATTGGCTTTCCTCCGCGCACGTCCACTTCGTGCACCACACTCTTGTGCCGTCGGGGCACATCCGTGAAGAGCGACTTGTTCCCTCGTATCAGCGTCACTAGATCTCTCCTTTTCCCTTTATCCAGATGACGCAGCCTCTCTTCTAGATGTACCAAACTCTCTGTGTTTGACAGGCGTGTACCATCGGCACGGGCCCACTTTCTTTCCTCTGCTGGCAACACTTGGCTCATCTCCATACACAGAGCCAATTTCCCTTCCTGGGACGGTGTTGCTCCCTTCACTCCCGAACTCTCTTGCTCCTCTGGGAAGTATGGCTTCAAACGATTGATATGACATACCTGTGTCTTGTTAGGGCGATTCGGCTTACTGATCTCATAACTTACAGGACCCACACGGCGAACAACCGAGTATGGACCACCAAAGCGTGATTCCGTCACTCTACCTCTCCCAGGTAGCAACATCATCACTCTGGCTCCTGCCTCGAACTCCCTCGGGACAGCCTTCTTGTCGTACCAGATCGACATCTTCTCTTGAGCTGTCTTCAGGTGATCAGCAGCCAGCTCCTTCGCCGTTTTCAACCGTTCGTGGAATCTCCGCACATACTCTTCCACTGTCACTAATGTTTTCCCCGCCGTCAACTGCTCCTTCAGCATCGATAACGGGCTCCTTACCTCGTGTCCAAACACTAGCTGGAATGGAGAGAATCCCAGAGACTCAACAATAGCATCTCGGATCGCAAACAGGGCTGGACAGACAGCCTCATCCCATTCCGCTCCCTGTTCTGCACAATACACCCTTAAGATGGTCTTCAGAGTGGAATGGAACCTCTCAATCGCTCCCTGCGATTGAGGTCTATAAGGAGACGATCGTAGTTGGGCTATTCCCCAGCTTGCCATAGCTTGCCTAAACCACTTCGACTGGAAAACGCTTCCACAGTCGGACTGGATCTTCTTGGGCACACCTACCCAAGCAAAGAACCGCTGAAGGTGTCCCATGACGCATCTCGATGTCACCTTCCGCACTGGGATCGCCTCTGGAAATCTCGTCGAAGCACACATGATAGTCAATAAGTAATTATTCCCTTTTCTGGTCTTAGGTAGTGGTCCCACGACGTCGATTATTAGGCGTTCAAACGCCTGGCCGAACGCCGGAACTGGAACCAAAGGTGCTTTCGGGATGGCAGGGACGTTCTTCCCCGCTCTCTGGCACGGGAAACACGTCTTGCAAATTCTTCTTACATCCGCGTCCATGCCCGGCCAATAAAAATGTTCCCGAAGCCTGCTTAAAGTCTTGGTCACTCCCAAGTGACCCGCGGGATCCACTGAGTGTGCAAGCTTCAGTACCGCGTTTCTGTACCGCGCCGGCATCACCACCTGACGCCTCACTCTCAGCACATCATCACCCGCTTCTTCCCTAACCGGTCTCCACTGCCTCATTAACACTCCCTTCTCCACGAAGAAGTGAGTTGGTGACTCGGGTCCGGCGAGACCTCCTTCAGCCTCCCGTACCAACTCAGGAAACTCTTCCCTTTGCAGCTCACCTAGACGGGTGCGGTCAATGCCTAGAGGACTGGTGAGAGTAACTTGGACACTCCTATCCGACCCTTCCTCACCTGTCGCTTGTCCTCTGGCCCCTCTCGGAACAAATGATCGAGCCCCAGGTCACCCGGCATGTTCTCTTCGGCGTGACTGGATCCGCTCACATCATCTTCCCTCACGTCTCGTCCCGACGTCACCGCGCATACCGGAAATGCCACTCTCGCAATTTCCGTTTCGCCACTGCTGGCGCCCGTCCTGCTGCTCCGTTGATAGGGTTCTATACACTCCTCACCTTTAATCAAATTCGGGAGAACACATCCCCCACAGGAGTCGTTCCCTAGGATCACCTGAGCTTCCATCCTGGGCAGTAGAGCACAGACCCCTACTACAAGAGTCTGACAACCATAGTCTGAATTAAGAGTCACCTTATGAAGGGGCATCCTCACTTGTCCCCCCAACGTCCTTATCAGGGCTTCCCCTGTACTGGAACGTCTGTAGTCCTCGGGGAAGAGGGATTCACTAACAAGGGTGAAGTCGGATCCAGTGTCCCTCAGCATCCTTGCTGGCACAGGATCAGCTCCTCTTATCTTCACCGTCCCCTCACACACAAAGGGGTGAATCCTCTTCTCCCTTATCACTGGCATATCACCTGAATTATCGTTGGCTTCTTCGCTTCCTATCCTCGCGAAAGCCACATTTCCACCGTGCCTTGGGCGGCTGCACTCCCTTGCGAAGTGTCCTCGTCCCCCACAGTTGTAACACCGACCACCTCTCCTGGGCGACCCTCTACTAGTCACCCTGGTAGCACCAACGGTAGAGGTTCCCTGGGTCCTCCTAGGACTCCCCGTCGTCGGTTCCCGGGCAGCGGCACTCGCTCCCGAGCTAGGTCCACTGCTCACAGCTTGGGGCTTCCTTCCCGCGTCCCTTGAGCTCTTGAACCGGGTTACTTCATCGGGCACACTACTCTTGGGAGAGTCCCCACCCGTCCTCGCTCCTCCTGAACTCCTAAAGTTCCCTCCCGACCTGGGGTAAGGCGAGTGTCTGGGCGGCCCCTCCCTCCTGAGATGTAGTGCCTCTTCCAGCATGTCGGCTCGGTCCGCTGCAGCCTTTAGGTCCTTAATACCTGCTTCTCTCACCCTTACTCGCAACTCTGGATGGAGCACTGACATAAACTTCTCCATCACTATCAGTCGTTTGATGTCATCCGCCGACTCCGCTTCCTCCGCCTTCAACCACCGTAGGAACTTCCGTTCCATATCCCTGGCGGTCTCGGCGTAAGACTTTCCCGACGCTCTTGTACACTCTCTGAACCGCTTCCGGTACATCTCCGGAGTCAGCCGGAATGAGTGGAGCACCGCATTCTTAATTGCGTCGTAATTAGCACACTCTTCTAGGTCCAGCATGTTGTAGGCCTCCCGGGCCTCACCAGTCAACCTGCCCTGGACCAGAGCAGCCCAATCATCTTCTGGCCACTCCTTCAGAGTTGCTATCCGTTCAAAGTGTTCGAAGAACGCCTCGGCTTCTTGAGGTTCGAACGTAGGTAAGTCACGCTCCCTTACCTTGAAGTCATCCCGCCGTGCAGGTAGTGTGGGCAGACCACGCTCAACGCGACGCAATTCTACTTCTTTCCTTGCCTTTATCTCCTCCAGTCGCAGTTGTCTCTCTCCTTCTTCTCGCCGCAGCCGTGCTTCTTGCTCATTTCGCTGCATTTGCGCTTCTCTTTCCTCTCGCTGCATTTGCGCTTCCCTTTCCTCTCGCTGCATTTGCGCTTCTCTTTCCTCTCGTCTCAGCTGGGCTTCCAGTTGCATCTTCATTATTTCCAGTTGCAGGCTCCTCTTACTACAGCTGGACCTTCCACTGCTCCCATGTTCACTGTGAATTCCTTCCACACTGGTAGGCGCTTGGGGTGGGTCCAGTCGGGACGGTTCACCTTGGGACGGCTCTTCTCGGGACGGCTCTCTTCGAGATGGCTCCTCTCCTCGTCGAGCTGTGAGCTGTGCCATGATCTCTATCCTTCGCTCCGCGACCTTAGTCGTCCTCAACCTGATCCCAAAGTGGTTTGCCACTTGTTGGAGTTGGGCCTTGGTACACTCTTCCAAAATGCTTTCGTCCCTTGTGTCAACAAATTTCTTTACTTTATCC
>WNGS01135725.1:13123-32329 GCA_020271785.1 Procambarus virginalis
ACTGGTGTGGGGAGGGGAAGCACACGTGAGCACGAGCTCTGTGAAAAACACTATATATCTCGGGATATTTCAGTGATACAGGAACTAAACACAGTCAGATAACTCATAAAGTGCATCTCAACTTATTAAACAATATACCATAGTGATTGACATCCGACTTTTGTGCTTTAAGGAAATAACAAGTGAATTTCGTGTGGAGTCCACCTCGTGGTGCCAGAACCCAGCCCTTAGGCCCACATCCTGTGTGGCCGCCGTGTGTGTGTGTGCTTACTAGCAAATTGGTTTCCAACAAGTGTAATAGGGGAATGTGGATCGAGAAATTAGTAATAGAGAAAGTGAATACTATTGCAAGTCGGGAATAAAGCAGAAAATCCCTTATTGTAATACAAGCGAATTAATATATCAGTGTTATAACCCAAGTAACTGGCAACTGAGGGCCTCCAGCCGCGGCCTGGGACAACAAGTGTCAACGGTACAGCCTCTGGGACCCTCCCTCACCCTCGACCGTGTGATAAGTACTGACCATACTGTAGAGAACAAATAACATATATACTTTACAAACATACGGTATACATATAATATTATAAATATATAGATATATACAACAAAACAAGGCAAAATGGGAGTAAATAAACAAATTTGTGGCCACTGTAAGATCTCCTTCAAGTCGAAGGCGACGGGAATTGAATGTTATATCTGTAAGAATAGATTTCATTCGGCTTGTACAGGCGTGAGTAACACTGCGGCACTGAGAGCTGGCCACTTGCTCTGGGTGTGTAAACATGACCTGCCAGCTTGGAATATCCTAAAAAACCTTCTAGATAACATGACGCATGAACGGAAAACATCGTTCATTGGAAGCCTACCAGCCATCCAGAAGGAGTGGGAAAGGAACAACAATTGTAATATACCAGGGGCGGAGGCTATAGTCAGGGATGAAACTGAGGCTGAAACTCAGGAAGTTGTAAACTCTGACTCGGTAGGCCCGGATGTGGATGACAGTAAACTAGAAAGTGTAACAGACAGCACTGACAGCTCGGTAGGTACAGACACTACAACGGTTCCCGATAGAGAGAGTCAGAACAGAAGGACAGACTTATGCAAATTTTATGCAAAGGGCATATGCAGACATAGATATGCTGGTAATAAGAAAGGATTAGAATGCAGTTATCAACATCCCAAAAAATGTTTAAATATGCTTAGGAAAGGTGAGTGTCGATTTGGATCAATATGTAGGTTTTTCCATCCTGAGATGTGCCAAACCTCACTGGAGGACAGAAAATGCTATGACCTCAGCTGCCCATACTTTCACGTGAAAGGCACGGAACGCTACATAAAGAGTGGCAAGCAGGATAATGAATTTGGAGGAAATTCGATAAATTTTTTATACCAGACCGAAAGAGAATTCAAAAGGAGGAGCATGGAGAATGTATGGAACTGGATGCCAGACCCACTTGCATACCAGAATTACAGATACAACTACACACCGAAAGGGAACCACAACTACAACAGGCAACTGCCCTACAACAATCAGCACTGGTCAGAACAAACTCAATATGTCCACGCATAATGGGCTTGCCACAAAAGTCTCCCAGTCAAACTATCACTAACAGAGTAACCTCATTCATCTTTGCCAACATACAAGGACTGAAAACAAGAACAAACAATAAAGTACAGTTCATAAATGGCCTCCTCACGGAGTCAAATGCAGTATTTGGAGCTTTCACAGAAACCCATGCAGGGGAATTCTTGGACAGTGAGATCTGGATTCCAGGATATAACCTATACAGGTGTGATAGGAAAATTAGGTCACATGGAGGAGTGGGTCTGTATATTAGGGAAGACCTTGTGTGCTCGGAGCTCCTAAACGTTACAAATGAGGTGGTAGAGGTACTGGGATTAAAAATAGAGAAAATAAATTTAGTGATTATTCTAATATACAAACCGCCAGATGCAACGGCTGAGGAATTCACAGAACAGATAAACAAAATAGAGAATAGCCTTGATAATTTGGAGAACCCAATACCTGATATTATCTTCTTAGGTGACTTCAACTTGCCTAGTCTCAGGTGGAGAATAGCAAACAATAATATTATACCAGGGAATCTATCAGGACCTAACCAACCACAGATTAGAGAACTACTTAGATTCTGTGACAAATTTTCACTCACTCAGCAGATATCGGAGCCAACGAGAAATAAAAATATTCTCGATCTGGTCTTTACGAACAATGAAGACATTATCAGAGACATTACGATATCAGATACCACATATTCAGATCACAAGCTCATTGAAGTGCAAACTACCATCAATACTCAGAATAGACCTAAAACGTTGATAAAGCGAGAGGGGCTATTCAGTAAATTCAATTTTAATAATAAAAGGATAGACTGGGAGATAATAAACAGGGAACTTAAAAACATTCCATGGGAAACTGTTTTAAGTAATAAAAGTCCTACAGAAGGAATAGAAAAACTGACTTCGGAAGCGTATCAAGTCTGTCTGAAACATGTTCCTTTGAGGAAAGCCAGAAAGAGATCCAACGTAGAAAGAGAACGCAGAAGACACTATAAACGCAGGAAAAGAATAACGGAACTGCTTATGCAGACACGAATTTCCCGTCAAAGAAGGAATAATTTAAATAGGGAGATTGAAGAAATCGAGCGGAAATTGAAACACTCATATGAAACTGAAGAAAGGCAGTTAGAACAGAAAGCAATTCAGGAAATAAAGAAAAATCCAAAATACTTCTTCACATATGCGAAATCAAAAGCAAAAACTACTGCCAGTATTGGACCTATTCGTACAAGTGAAGGTTCATACACGGAGGATGACAAAGAAATTAGTGAAATCCTAAAAAAGCAGTATGAGGACATGTTTAGCACTCCAATAAACAACATGAAAGTAGAAGATCCAGACAATTTCTTTATGCGTGATATCCAAACCCCTGTAAATATAACTGATATCAACACGAGCGCACTAAATTTTGAAAGAGAAATTGAAAACATGCCCATGCACTCGGCCCCAGGTCCAGACTCATGGAATTCAATATTTATAAAGAAATGCAAAGTGCCGGTAGCACAGGCACTCAGTATAGTGTGGAGGAAGAGCTTGGACACGGGAGAGATACCAGATGCACTTAAAGTAGCAGACATAGCCCCTCTACACAAGGGAGGGAGCAAAGCATTGGCAAAGAATTATAGACCAGTTGCACTGACATCGCACATAATAAAAGTATTTGAGAGAGTGATTAGGAGTCAGGTCACCAATTTCATGGAGACCAATGACCTTCACAACCCAGGCCAACATGGATTTCGAGCGGGAAGATCGTGCCTCTCACAGCTACTTGAGCACTACGATAAAGTCACTGAGGCATTAGAAGAAAAACAGAATGCTGATGTGATATACACGGACTTCGCAAAGGCTTTCGATAAATGTGACCATGGCGTGATAGCACACAAAATGAAGTCAATGGGAATAACCGGTAAAGTAGGACGCTGGATACTCAGTTTTCTGTCAAACAGGACTCAGCGAGTAACGGTCAACCATATAAAATCTAGTCCAAGTGCAGTTAAAAGCTCTGTACCTCAGGGTACAGTCCTTGCACCGCTGCTTTTCCTTATTCTCATATCAGATATAGACAAAAATACAAGTCACAGCTTCGTATCATCCTTTGCAGATGACACAAAAATCAGTATGAAAATTACCTCGGCTGAAGACATTGAAAAACTTCAAGCTGATATTAATAAAGTTTTCGACTGGGCATCAGAAAATAACATGATGTTTAACAGTGATAAATTCCAGGTACTCAGGTACGGTAAAAATGAGGACCTTAAACATAATACAGAGTACAAAACACAATCAAATGTGCCCATAGTAGGAAAACAGCATGTAAAGGATTTGGGAATAATGATGTCTGACGACCTAACGTTTAGGGAGCATAACCAAGCAAATATTGCGACAGCCAGAAAAATGATAGGATGGATTACGAGAACTTTCAAATCCAGGGATCACATCACAATGCTTGTACTCTTCAAGTCACTTGTGCTGTCCCGTCTTGAGTACTGTTCAGTACTCACTTCCCCCTTCAGAGCAGGAGAGATTGCTGAAATAGAGGGAATACAGAGAACATATACAGCACGTATAGACGCGATAAAGCACCTAAATTATTGGGATCGTCTCAAAGCTCTCCAAATGTACTCACTAGAAAGAAGACGAGAGAGATATCAAATAATATACACCTGGAAGATACTGGAGGGCCAGGTCCCAAATCTACACAGTAAAATAACAACGTACTGGAGTGAACGATATGGATGAAAATGCAGAATAGAACCAGTGAAGAGCAGGGGTGCCATAGGCACAATCAGAGAACACTGTATAAACATCAGAGGTCCACGGTTGTTCAACGTCCTCCCAGCAAGCATAAGAAATATTGCCGGAACAACCGTGGACATCTTCAAGAGGAAACTAGATTTATTCCTCCAAGGAGTTCCGGACCAGCCGGGCTGTGGTGGGTATGTGGGCCTGCGGGCCGCTCCAAGCAACAGCCTAGTGGACCAAACTCTCACAAGTCAAGCCTGGCCTCGGGCCGGGCTTGGGGAGTAGAAGAACTCCCAGAACCCCATCAACCAGGTATCAACCAGGTAACCCAACACCACATCACAGCCACTGGCTACACTCAACACATCAACAGCAGCAACAGGCTACACCCAACACCACAACAGCAGCAACTGGCTACACCCAACACCACAACAGCAGCAACAGGTTACACCCAACACCACACCAGCAGCCACTGGCTACACCCAACACCAAACCAACAGCCACTGGCTACACCCAACACCACACTAGCATCGACCGGCTACACCCAACACCACACCAACAGCCACTGGCTACACCGAACACCAGCAGCAACTGGCTACACCCAACACCACATCAGCAGAAACAGGCTACACCCAACACCACACCAGCAGCAACTGGCTACACCCAACACCACACCAGCAGCCGCTGGCTACACCCAACACTACACCATCAGCAACAGGCTACACCCAACACGACAACAGCAGCAACAGACTACACCCAACACGACAACAGCAGCAGCAGGCTACACCCAGCACCACAACAGCAGCTACTGGCTACACCCAACACCACAACAGTAGAAACTGTCTACACCCAACACCACACCAACAGCAACAGGCTACACTCAACACATCAACAGCAGCCACTGGCTACCCCCAACACCACAAAAGCAGCTACTGGCTACACCCAACAAAACAACAACAGAAACTGTCTACCCCCAACACCACACCAGCAGCAACAGGCTACACCCAACACCACAACAGCAGCGACAGGCTACACTCAACACATCAACAGCAGCCACTGGCTACCCCCAACACCGCAACAGCAGCAATAGGCTACACCTAACACCACAACAGCAGCGACAGGCTACACCCAACACCACACCAGCAGCCAATGGCTACACCTAACACGAAAACAGCAGCAACTGACTACCCCCAACACCGCAACAGCAGCAATAGGCTACACCTAACACCACAACAGCAGCAACAGGCTACACCCAACACCACACCAGCAGCCACTGGCTACCCCCAACACTACAACAGCAGCAACAGGCTACACCCAACACCACAACAGCAGCCACTGGCTACACCCAACACCACAACAGCAGCAAAAGGCTACACCCAACACCACAACAGCAGGCACTGGCTACACCCAACACCACAACAGCAGCAACAGGCTACACCCAACACCACATCAGCCGCCACTGGCTACACCCAACACCACAACAGCAGCCACTGGCTACGCCCAACAACACGACAGCAGCAACAGGCTACACCCAACACCACAACAGCAGGTACTGGCTACACCCAACACCACACCAGCAGCAACAGGCTACGCCCAACACCACACCAGCAGCCACTGGCTACACACAACACCACAACAGCAGCCACTGGCTACACCCAACACATCAACAGCAGCCACTGGCTACACCCAACACCACAACAGCAGCAACAGGCTACACCCAACACCACAACAGCAGCGACAGGCTATACCCAACACCACACCAGCAGCCACTGGCTACACCCAACACGACAACAGCAGCAACAGGCTACACCCAACACCACACAGCAGCCACTGGCTACACCCAACACCACACCAGCAGCCACTGGCTACACCCAACACCACACTAGCAGCGACCGGCTACACCCAACACCACACCAACAGCCACTGGCTACACCCAACACCAGCAGCAATAGGCTACACTAAACACCACACCAGCAGCCACTGGCTACACCCAACACCACACCTGCAGAAACAGGCTACACCCAACACCACACCAGCAGCCGCTGGCTACACTCAACACATCAACAGCAGCCACTGGCTACACCCATCACCAGACCAGCAGCAACTGGCTACACCCAACACCAAACCAGCAGCCACTGGCTACACCCAACACCACACCAGCAGCAACAGGCTACACTCAACACCACACCAGCAGCCAATGGCTACACCTAACACCACAACAGCAGCGACAGGCTACACTCAACACCACACCAGCAGCCAATGGCTACACCTAACAGGACAACAGCAGCAACTGACTACACCCAACACCACACCAGCAGCAACAGGCTACACCCATCACCACACCAGCAGCAACTGGCTACACCCAACACCACACCAGCAGCAACAGGCTACACCCAACACCAGACCAGCAGCAACTGGCTACACCCAACACCAAACCAGCAGCCACTGGCTACACCCAACACCACACAGCAGCAACAGGCTACACCACAAACTACACCAGCAGCCACTGGCTACACCCATCACCACACAAGCAGCCACTGGCTACACCCAACACCACACTAGCAGAGACCGGTTACACCCAACACCACACCAACAGCCACTGGCTACACCAAACACCACACCAGCAGCAATAGGCTACACCAAACACCACACCAGCAGCCACTGGCTACACCCAACACCACACCAGCAGCCACTGGCTACACCCAACACCACACCAACAGAAACAGGCTACACCCAACACTACACCAACAGAAACAGGCTACAACCCAACACCACACCAGAAGCCATTGGTTACCACACCAACTACCACACCAGCAGCCACTGGCTACACCCAACACTACACCACAGCAACAGGCTACAACCAACACGACAACAGCAGCAAAAGGCTACACCCAACATGACAACAGCAGCAACAGGCTACACCCAACACTACACCATCAGCAACAGGCTACACCCAACACCACACCAGCAGCAACAGGCTACACCCAACACTACACCATCAGCAACAGGCTACCCCCAACACCACACCAGCAGCAACAGGCTACAGCCAACACCGCAACAGCAGCGACAGGCTACACTCAACACATCAACAGCAGCCACTGGCTACCCCCAACACCACAACAGCAGCAATAGGCTACACCTAACACCACAACAGCAGCGACAGGCTACACCCAACACCACACCAGCAGCCAATGGCTACACCTAACACGAAAACAGCAGCAACTGACTACACCCAACACTACACCAGCAGCAAAAGGCTACCCCCAACACCACAACAGCAGCAACAGGCTACACCCAACACCACAACAGCAGCAAAAGGCTACACCCAACACCACAACAGCAGCCACTGGCTACACCCAACACCACAACAGCAGCAAAAGGCTACACCGCAACACCACAACAGCAGCAACAGGCTACACCCAACACCACAACAACAGCAACAGGCTATCCCCAACACCACAACAGCAGCAACAGGCTACACCCAACACCACAACAGCAGCAACAGGCTATCCCCAACACCACAACAGCAGCAACAGGCTACACCCAACACCACAACAGCAGCCACTGGCTACACCCAACACCACAACAGCAGCAAAAGGCTACACGCAACACCACAACAGCAGCCACTGGTTACACCCAACACCACAACAGCAGCAACAGGCTACACCCAACACCACAACAGCAGCCACTGGTTACACCCAACACCACAACAGCAGCAACAGGCTACACCCACACTACAACAGCAGCCACTGGTTACACCCAACACTACAATAGCAGCAACAGGCTACACCCAACACCACAACAGCAGCCACTGGCTACACCCAACACCACAACAGCAGCAACAGGCTACACCCAACACCACAACAGCCGCCACTGGCTACACCCAACACCACAACAGCAGCCACTGGTTATGCCCAACACCACAACAGCAGCAACAGGCTACACCCAACACCACAACAGCAGGTACTGGCTACACCCAACACCACAACAGCAGCAACAGGCTACACCCAACACCATACCAGCAGAAACAGGTTACACCCAACACCACACTAGCAGCCACTTGCTACACCCAACACCACACCAGCACCCCATGGCTACACCCAACACTACACCATCAGCAACAGGCTACACCCAAAACGACAACAGCAGCAACTGACTCCCCCCAACACGCAACAGCAGCAATAGGCTACACCTAACACCACAACAGCAGCAACAGGCTACACCCAACACCACACCAGCAGCCACTGGCTACCCCCAACACTACAACAGCAGCAACAGGCTACACCCAACACCACAACAGCAGCCACTGGCTACACCCAACACCACAACAGCAGCAAAAGGTTACACCCAACACCACAACAGCAGCCACTGGTTACACCCAACACCACACCAGCAGCACTGGCTACACCCAACACCACACTAGCAGCGACCGGCTACACCCAACACCACACCAACAGCTGTTGGAAATTTCCAACACTTATCATCTACTATGTATTATAATAACTCATCATCATTACACTAATTGCAGTAGTTATTAATACCACTAACGGTTGTGTTAATATAATTTAATCTGAGCCTATTGCTGATAATATGACTCCCGATCATCTAAAATCGAGAGTTATTAATTGAAATTATTTAGTAACAGTTTTTATTCTGTTACGATCGAATGCTATGGAGAGTATAAATATCATCTCCATTTCTCGCTAGAGATCATTCATCGAGAATATGATAATTATTAAATCCCTATAATTGCAACCCAGTTCCTATTATTGCATTTCATCCATAATTGCGCGGAAAAGAATAATTTGTGATTAATAATTTCTGTGGTGAATGCGAGAGCGGGTTGAGGGAGGAGACGCCATTAACTTGGACACGAGACAGCCTGGCGTGGAGAGTGGCGAGACGCATGATGGCGACTGGGAGTTCTTATCGACAAGAATTACGTCGATACCCAGTTAACAAATAACAATTACTTATCCATGTGTTCTCTAGTGCCCAGCCAGTTAATAACATGTCAACAATTGAAGCCACGACCAGTAATTACGTGTGCACAGCAGTGAACGCTTGGGACCGGCTGACACGATCTCCGCAGACTTCAGTATTTAATACACTCAGCTAAGTATAGAATTCTGGTTTGATGCATCACTCGAGATTGTATATTTATGAGTAGTCTGTCGTTAGGATGTGAAATTAACCACCACATAACGTGAGTAAATTTCTTTATGTTACTCAGTTTCATGAATACCTGAAAATAATTCGTAGCCTAATCAATTGCTACTTAAATTCTCTTGATTGCAGCGTGTATACGAGGTGCCAACAAGGTTCTCATCAGTCGTGTTATTCACCTCGGGTTCTTTCTTTATTGGGATCCCGTGACCACGAGGACGAATGACGAACTGGCGTTATAGAAATCGTCTTACAGCTAAGACACATTTTTCGTACAAATTTATTCAACCTGATTATTGATTCTTAGATAATTCATATAGAATCTTTACATTGAATAATTATTGCCAGATTTGGTAATTAATGTTTATGCTCTAACTGTGGTCAGTGTTTATGCTCAGTGATTAATGATCTTTAATATTCATGATTTGATTTACCATATATTGGAATCTATTGTAGTTTAGATTTCTCATGTTATTAATCCAACAATGAACTAGTGACGAACCACACTGGTTCCTAGATATATATGAACTTCTAGAAATAACCCCCCAATGTTGATATTTGAGGCTTTGGCTTTAATTAATAATACAGTCTTCATTATTTGCAAGTGATTATTCATTGAATTAGTTTCCATAGACACTGGTTCTCTAGTGTCATTCTAATGATCACTATTATTCGTTTTCCCTCTTTTCTCAAAAGAGGGTGGTCCTTCGATTTCTTTCAATACAATAATCAAATAATTTAATTTCTGAGTTCAAGCCACAGATACCCAACATTTTGGTCCTTATCGAACCAGACCAAAACAACATTTTGGTCTTATCGAACCGGATACATACCAATTAACATTAAACTATATCCGTTCTCAGAAACCAAAACAACATTTTGGTCTCTTCGAACTGGATACAATCCAAGAAATTCTTACAACTAGTCCTGTACTAATCAGTAGTACATATATTATACATTTTTGTGCTGACCCTACTAAGGGTGGGATTCAAACATTACAGTAACTCTGATTAGAGTGTACCCATATTAATTATTTGTGTACTCATTATTTTTTGTGTGTGGTTTTGAGTGCTTCTGTATGATCACCATTACATCTAATGGTGATAAAGATGAGTTAGCCAGACGAAAGTTAATGGTGACATGCAAGCACCACTCAAAATCTTTAGCTACATATTGTTAGGTAGGGACATTTAACCTCAAAGTGAGGTAGAGTTTAATTTAGCCAGAATTAGTTCAGGCTATACTCAATATTAATTATCAACTAATGAACAAGTATCCCAGCTTCATTAGTAATATTCAATGAAGTCCTATGAAATTTGGACTTAAAACTAACATGGCTACTCCTGAGCAATTAAGGAGAACCTATATTGGCCTCAAAGGTCATTTAACTAGACTAATTAATAAGTCTGATGGCTTGTCTAAAGTGACTCCCATTGATTACTATCTACTAGAAACATCAGTGAGAGTAGTGTGATGGTGTTCCCCCCCCCCTTTTAATTCTCCCACGCCTGCTGTAAGAGTCATGTCCACTATTCCCGAGCGTTCTCTACGTTGCGGGCCTCAGTTTAACATATGTGGGAGAGTATAGTGTTCTCGCAGAGCCGAGAAATTCGTATAAGTAGAGTATTTTGGCCTGTGGGATAGGCCCTTTAGGAAGCCAATATGGCGCTGGCCACTCTGTTCTCCCGCCAAAACCGTGTGACATCAGTGACACCATATTGGTCACCGTCAGCGACTTGGCACTGGGAGCCAATGAAAACCTCCCTTGACAAATGTGACGTCACATAGGCAGGGGGGTCCAGCCATGGCCACGCCTTGGCGCCATCAGTCTCACACGGCACGTCTTCGAGGTAGGACGTGCGCTAAGGAATCCTGTCAAGAGTGACGGATTACCCGAGCTCCGGTGGATATAAGCGTCTCCTGTTGTCAGCATGCACTCTGTGAGGTCTTCCTTCAACCCAGGTGTGGACCAAACAAGGAATTGACGGAATATTGAGCAACAAGTGCTCCGGGACAGGTGCGTTGCAAGAAGTGGACTGGGCATTGACGTGTGTGACGTCCTTGGCAGTTCACCAGTATAGGAGGCAGCTTAGTGGCTGGGCCATTCTACCGTGAGGGAACCTAGTTGACCGACTTGTCAACTAGGTTGGACGTGTGATCGACGGTCCTGTCAGTTTTGACAGTAAGACGACAATCCCGTGGAACCATACGAGTCACCAGTTGTATGCAAGCACGTCGAGAAGTCTTCCTTCGTACCTAGTGTCATACCTAGACCGACGAGGGAATTGACAGTGTAGTGAGCTTCAAGCGCTCTGGAGTCGGGTGCTGTGCAAGTGGAGCTTAAGCAGTATCGTCTGGGACGACTAATAACTTCACAGTGACATTGTAGTGGCGGGGCCAGTTCCACTGGGAGTGCAGTGACAAGGAACTAATTGGGAAACTTACGACGACCGCCGAGACGTACGCTGGCTGCCATAGTTGGGAGGAAAGTTGACGGCCAGGAGACCGACTTCAACCCTGCAAAGCGAGGAGGAGGAGCACTGACCTGCAGTGTACAGAAGCGGCGAGACGCGATCATCCTGGGACGTTGGCTTGTGCTTCTGGAGGGTGTACGAGGCGAGAGCCTGGACCAGTTGCTGCAACTCAACTCTCATCATAGGATAGGTGAAGTAGGTGTTTACAGTTACCCTCCCAATTCCCCTTTAGTTAGTGTCATGTTCACAGAAAATGGTACCATCCGTTTTCTATGTGCGGCGGCTGGACGCCACGAGAGAGAAGGTAAACAGCACACAGGACGCCTGCCAAGCTTGGGAGCTACTCTATCATGTAATCGTCTTTCAGTATTAAAGTCAGTAACCAGGAATGACTTTACTTCAACCTTACAACCAAGACTATCTCAGCTATACACAGACACCACACTGGCGACGACGATGAACTGGGAACGCAGGTACTTTGTTCAACAAAACACAAGGAAGGAGCATGCTGTCTCGCCCAGAGGAGGAAGGAGAAGCTGTCTGTGAGCACCATACCCGATGCTGTATGCAACCCCATGCTGTGTGCTGACTGTTGCTGTGTGCTGATTGTTGCTGTGTGCTGGCCATTGCTGTGTGCTGGCCAATACTGTGTGCTGGCCAATGCTGTGTGCTACCCAAGCTGTGCTGAGTGTTGCTGTGAGAGGAATCTGCCGACGCTGTGTACGAAACGACGCTTTGATGCAGTGTACAAAACTCGATGTTTTGGTTACGAAACGACGCTCCGTGCTACAAAATTCTTCACGCTGTGAACCTACTGCTGCCTACTGCTGCCAACTGCTGCCTACTGCTGAACCAACTGCTGCCTACTGCTGCCAACTGCTGCCAATTGCTGTACCAACTGCTAACAACTGCTGTGTTGCTGTGAGTAGGACCAACACATGTACACAAGGGCTAGGTAAGAAGTCAGTTGCTGCTGTGTGTGCACTGTTGTAACTTTTGCATTAAAATGCTTGTGTGCTTTGCAAATTAAAGTAATTACAGTGAATTCTTAATAACATATACAGTGCAGTAAGTGTTATATATTCTGAGGAACATTTTAAGTGATAAGTTTACATTTATTCAGTAAAAATGGCAAATATACCTCAGTTTCCTGCATTTGATCCTGACTGTGACCAGACAAACCTGTCACAGAGGTGGGTCAAATGGCTTAAAGGTTTGAAAATTTGTTGATAGTTTCTGACATCAAAAGTGCTGAAAGAAAGCGTGCCTTTCTACTTCACTATGCAGGTGATAGAGTTTGTGACATCTTTGATACACTGAAAGACACTGGTGGTGCCAAAGATTTATGACAGCCAAGGCCAAATTAACTGAGCATTTCAAACCAAGGCAAAATACTGCTATGGAAATTATGCANCCCCCCCCCCTCTCTATTCCACGGAAACTCAAGACACTTGGTGAGTTGAAAATTAAGGTGACTTAGTCGTGTTCTCAAGTGTTGTGTGTTGTGTACGGACAAGTTCCATTCCTTGTCTTGTATGTATATGATCTAGAATGGATGGTGGCAGCATCTTCTATTTTCTACTTCTACTATCTACTTTCCTACTTCTACCTATCTACCTCTTCTACTTCTCCTACTCACTTCCTACTTACTCATCATTCTCTCCCCTCCCCCCCTTTACAACAGGCTACACTCCACACCCAACACCAGCCACTGGTTACACCCAACACCACACCAGCAGGTACTGGCTACACCTAACACGACAACAGCAGCCACTGTTTACACCCAACACCACACCAGCAGCAACAAGCTACACCCAACACCACAACAGCCGCCACTGGCTACACCCAACACCACACCAGCAGCAACAGGCTACACCTAACACCACAACAGCAGCAACAGGCTACACCCAACACCACACCAGCAGCCACTGGATATCCCCAACACCACAACAGCAGCAACGGCTACTCCCAACACCACACCAGCAGCCACTGGCTACACCCAACACCACAACAGCAGCAACAGGCTACACCCAACACCACACCAGCAGCCACTGGCTACACCCAACACCACACCAGCAGCAACAGGGTACACCCAACACCACACCAGCAGATATTGGCTACACCCAAATTCACACCAACAGCAGCAGGCTACCCCCAACACCACAACAGCAGCCATTGGCTACACCCAACACCACACCAGCAGCCACTGCTACATCCAACACCACACCAGCATTATCCGGCTACACCCAACACCACACAGCAGCGACAGGCTACACCCAACACCTCACCAGCAGCAACAGGCTACACCGAACACGACAACAGCTGCGACAGGCTACACCCAACACCACAACAGCAGCCACTGGCTACATCCAACACGACAACAGCAGCAACAGGCTACACCCAACACCACAACAGCTGCGACAGGCTACACCCAACACCACAGCAGCAGCAACAGGCTACACCCAGCACGACAACAGCAGCAACAGGCTACACCCAACACCACAACAGCAGCCACTGCCTACATCCAACACCACACCAGCAGCAACAGGCTACACCCAACACCACACCAGCAGCCACTGGTTACACCCAACACCACACCAGCAGCAACAGGCTACACCCAACACCACAACAGCCGCCACTGGCTACACCCAACACCACAACAGCATCCACTGGCTACAACCAACACCACAACAGCAGCAACAGGCTACACCTAACACCACACCAGCAGCAACAGCCTACACCCAACACCACAACAGCATCCACTGGCTACACCCAACACCACAACAGCAGGAACAGGCTACACCTAACACCACACCAGCAGCAACAGGCTACACCCAACACCACAACACCAGCCATTGGCTACACCTAATGTCACAACAGCAGCAACAGGCTACACCCAACACCACACCAGCCGCCACTGGATACCCCCAACACCACAACAGCAGCAACAGGCTACTCCCAACATCACACCAGCAGGAAAAGGCTACACCCAACACCACAACAGCAGCCTCTGGCTACACCCAACACCACACCATCAGCCGTTGGCTACACCCAACACCACACCAGCAGCAACAGGGTACACCCAACACCACACCAGCAGACACTGGCTACACCCAAATTCACACCAACCGCAGCAGGCTACCCACAACACCACAACAGCAGCCACTGGCTACACCTAATGCCACAACAGCAGCCACTGGCTACACCCAACACCACACCAGCAGCCACTGGCTACACCTAACACCACACCAGCAGCAACAGGCTACACCCAACACCACACCAGCAGCAACAGGGTACACCCAACACCACACCAGCAGCCACTGGCTACACCCAACACCACACCAGCAGCCACTGGCTACACCCAACACCACACCAGCAGCCACTGGCTACACCCAACACCACACCAGCAGCCACTGCCTACACCCAAAACCACACCAGCAGCAACAGGCTACACCCAACACCACAACAGCAGCAACAGGGAACACCCAACACCACACCAGCAGCAAAAGGCTACACCCAACACCACACCAGCAGCAACTGGCTACACCCAACACCTCACCAGAAGCAACAGGCAACACCCAACACCAAACCAGCCGCCACTGGCTACACCCAGCACCACAACAGCAGCCACTGGCTACACCCAACACCACAACTGCAGCAACAGGCTACACCCAACACCACAACAGCAGCAACAGATTACACCGAACACCACACCAGCAGCAACAGGCTACACTCAACACCACACCAGCAGCCACTGTCTACACCCAACACCACACTAGCAGCGACTGGCTACACCCACCACCACACCAGCAGCCACTGGCTACACCCAACACCACACCAACAGCCACTGGCTACACCCAACACCACACCAGCAGCAACAGGCTACACCCATCACCACACCAGCAGCAACAGGCTATACCCAACACCACACCAGCAGCCACTGGCTACACCCAACACTACACCAGCAGCAACAGGCTACACCCAACACCACAACAGCCCACTGGCTACACCCACACCACAACAGCAGCCACTGTCTACACCCAACACCACACAGCAGCAACAGGCAACACCCAACACCACAACAGCAGCCACTGGCTACACCCAACACCACTCAGCAGCTACTGGCTACACCCAACACCACACAAGCAGCAACAGGCTACACCCAACACCACATCAGCAGCCACTGGCTACACCCACCACCACACAAGCAGCAACAGGCTACACCCACACCACACCAGCAGCAACAGGCTACACTCAACACCACACCAGCAGCCACTGGCTACACCCAACACCACATCACCAGTCACTGCTTCACCCAACACCACACAAGCAGCAACAGGCTACACCCAACACCACACCAGCAGCAACAGGCTACACTCAACACCACACCAGCAGCCACTGGCTACACCCAACGCCACATCAGCAGCCACTGGCTACACCCAACACCACACAAGCAGCAACAGGCTACACCCAACACCACATAAACAGCCACTGGCTACACCCAACACCACAACAGCAGTCACTGGTTACACTCAACACCACAACATCAGCAACAGGCTACACCCAACACCACAACAGCAGCCACTGGCTACACCCAACACCACAACAGCAGCTACAGGCTACACCCAACACAACCGCAGCCACTGGCTATACCCAACACCACACCAGCATCCACTGGCTACACCCAACACCACAACAGTGTCAACAGGCTACACCTAACACCACAACAGGTGCAACAGGCTACACCCAACACTACAACAGCAGGTACAGCTACACCCACACCACACTAGCAGCATCAGGCTACACCCAACACCACAACACCAGCCACTGGTTACACCTAATGCCACAACAGCATTCACTGGCTACACCCAACACAACACCAGCAGCAACAGGCTACACCCGATACCACACCAGCAGCAACAGGCTACACCCAACTCCACAACAGCAGCCACTGGGTACACCCAACACGTCACTAGCAGCAACAGGCTACACCCAACACCACACCAGCAGCAATAAGCTACACCCAACACCACACCAGCAGCAACAGGCTACACCCAGCACGCCACCAGCAGCATCAGTCTACACCCAACACCACAACAGCAGCAACAGGCTACACCCAACACCACAACAGCAGCCACTGGCTACACCCAACACCACACCAGCAGCCACTGGCTACACCCAACACCACACCAGCAGCCACTGGCTACACCCAACACCACACCAGCAGCAACAGGCTACACCCAACACCACACCAGCAGCCAATGGCTACACCCAACACCACACCAGCAGCAACAGGCTACACCCAACACCACACCAGCAGCAAAAGTCTACAACCAACACCACACCAGCAGCAACAGGCAACACCCAACACCTCACCAACAGCAACAGGCTACACCCAACACCACACCAGCGGCAACAGGCTACACCCAACACCACACCAGCAGCAACAGGCTACACCCAACACCACACCAGCAGCAACAGGCTACACCCGACACCACACCAGCAGCAACAGGCTACACCCAACACCACACCAACAGCAACAGGCTACACCCAACACCACACCAGCAGCAACCGGCTACACCCAACACCATACCAGCAGCGACCGGCTACACCCAACCCACACCAGCAGCGACCGGTTAAACCCAACACCACACCAGCAGCAACCAGCTACACCCAACACCACACCAGGAGCGACCAGCTACACCCAACACCACACCAGCAGCGACCGGCTACACCCAACACCACACCAGCAGTAACCAGCTACACCCAACACCACACCAGGAGCGACCAGCTACACCGAACACCACACCAGCAGCGACCGGCTACACCCAACACGACACCAGCAGCGACCGGCTACACCCAACACCACACAGCAGCAACAGGCTACACCCAACACCATACCAGGAGCGACCGGCTACACCGAACACCATACCAGCAGCGACCGGCTACACCCAACACCACACCAGCAGCGACTGGCTACACCCAACACCACACCAGCAGCGACAGGCTACCCCCAACACCACACCAGCAACAGGCTACACCCAACACCACACCAGCAGCAACAGGCTACCCCCAGCACCACACCAGCAGCAACAGGCTACACCCAACACCACACCAGCAGCGACAGGCTACACCCAACACCACACCAGCAGCAACAGGCTACACCCAACACCACACCAGCAGCGACAGGCTACACCCAACACCACACCAGCAGCGACTGGCTACACCCAACACCACACCAGCAGCGACCGGCTACACCCAACACCTCCCCAGCAGCGACCGGCTACACCCAACACCACACCAGCAGCGACCGGCTACACCCAACACCACACCAGCAGCGACCGGCTACACCAACACCTCCCCCAGCAGCGACCGGCTACACCCAACACCACACCAGCAGCGACCGGCTACACCCAACACCACACCAGCAGTGACCGGCTACACCCAACACCACACCAGCAGCGACCGGCTATACCAACACCACACCAGCAGCGACCGGCTACACCCAACACCACACCAGCAGCGACCGGCTACACCCAACACCACACCAGCAGCGACCGGCTACACCCAACACCACACCAGCAGCGACCGGCTACACCCAACACCACACCAGCAGTGACCGCTACACCCAACACCACACCAGCAGCGACCGGCTACACCCAACACCACACCAGCAGCTACCGGCTACACCCAACACCACACCTGCAGCGACCGCTACACCCGACGCCATACCAGAAGTGACTGGTTGGTTAACTTGAGGTTATCTTGAGATGCTTTCGGGGCTTTGTATCCCCGCGGCCCGGTCCTCGACCCGGCCCCCACCCCTAGGAAGCAGCCCGTGACAGCTGACTAACACCCACGTACCTAATTTACTACTAGGTAACAGGGGCAACAGTGTGAAAGAAACATTTTGCCCATTTGTCTCCGCCTCCATCGGGGATCAAACCCGGGACCTCAGGACTAGGAATCATAAGCGCTGTCCACCCAGCTGTCAGGCGCCCGCCAGAAAAGGTTACAACAACACTTCAATAACGACAGTTAACTTCACTACCAGCTCAGGCCCACCAAGAAGGCTAAGCCTTAGTAAATAGAAACTGAGCTTCGGTACTGCAATAATAGCAGCCCCGTGGCTCAGTGGTAAAGCCACTCGTCCGGGCTTGGACTTGGGTCCATATCCTGGCCGGGGACGATTGATTGGACTCCAATCCTTAACTTTAATTTCTGTTCATCCAGCAGTAAATTGGTA
>WNGS01135725.1:57374-70007 GCA_020271785.1 Procambarus virginalis
AATATATTAATTCAGGAAAACTTGGCTTATTAGGCAAATTGGGCCTTGCATAGTAGGCCAAAAAGTGAGTTCTGGCTACTAGGTACGACATATATATATATATATATATATATATATATATATATATATATATATATATATATATATAATATATATATATATATATATACAATATATATATATATATATATATATATAATATATATATATATATATATATATATATATATATACATATATATATATATATATATATACATATATATATATATATATATATATATATATATGTATATATATATATATATATATATATATATATATATATATATATATATATATATATATACATATATATATATATATATATATATATATATATATAATATATATATATATATATATATATATATGTACATAGTTATATATAATATGTTGTTAAATATGACCGAAAAAATAAGATTATAATTCTAACACGAATTTTCTCAATATTTCTTATGTTTCTTTTTACTGTCGATGGTAATTGAAAATCAATTCTCCAAAATTCAATTTTTATTTCTAGTCTGACGTGATGCTTGAACGCGTTCTTAATATTGTATTACATTTTCAAAGACTTTAGTTTATACACACACAACTGTAACCTGAAAACACTTACAGAGTTTTACTTATTCTAACGCTAAACAGCTTGTCTTATATACTCGCATTTGGGTGAGGCGATATGTTGCAACAGTTTTGGATGAGGTGAATAAACTTTTGACCAAGACGATGTCCTCACCTTCAGAAGACCTTCCTCCTGTGGTACCTCATTCCTCGCTTGTGGTTGTCTTAATTCAGTCAACAATAGGTCAATGCGCCTTTACAAATCCTCGTACCTTAAGTACAGCAATTGAGGCTTTGGTATTGTGGTCATATTGCCTACCTGAGACCGTTCGTACCCTGGGTAGGGTGCAGCACTGAAGCTACACATCAAGGCAGGAGGCACGTCCGCCTATCCAACATTATCGTGTTTGGGGACTGGCTTGTTAGGTGATGACAGGTATTGTCGCAGGAGGAGGAGTCTCGAGCCCAGTATGGGTTGATTGGTGCAATTGACCCGAGTGTTTAAGTGGATGACATCCAGGCCGCTCTGCAGGTGTTCAGGGGTGTATTGGCGGGATTACTGGAAGTTACTAGGATTCGAGGAGCAGCGGGGCCACGTTCATGGTTTGTGTAAAGTTCGACGGGCCCCTACCTGACCAGGTGGCACTACAGAGGACCTCATATCAGGTCCAGTCCTACAACATTCTTGTGTTACGATGCTATGCTTGCCATCTATTTGGCCATAGTCTCCTTGCCTGCCGTATTGCAGCACACTGTGCAAACTGCGGCAACACAGGTCATGCTGATAGAGATAATGGTAGGTGATCTGCTGCACCTCACTGCCTTTTATGTCATGGCTTTCACAAGGTCACATTCAAGAGTTGCCCGGTATACCTTGAAGCCATCCAGTTGGACATCAATCATAAAGCAAGGGGGGGGGACCCCTCGACAAGAGTTGTTTAAGAGGTGGCACGCCTGCAATCAGCCTATCGTTTCTTGTCGTCTCCTGGGTTCCCTCTGGTCGGGTCTTTTCACAGGTAGGGTCTAGCAGATGCTCTTGCCTGTCCCTACCACATGCCTCATATGCCCAAGCTGCTAATCGATTTTCCCTGATGGGTCATCTCAACGTGGACGAAAACTCCACCACGGATACAGACATGGACGCTCAGTCCCAGCCGGAGCCCGGCACTTGTCACCCTCCTGCCTCTCCCCATACAAGCCAGCACGTACGTCGTCGACACACCCGTCGATCGCGAGGTTCTGCTCGATTGGATAGTCCTGATGATCCTCTGGTTCCCCAGGGGATTGTGACACCAGTAGAACATGAGGCCCAGAGTGAAGCACTCAACAGTCGCAGGCCCCACCAAGAGGGTTCACGAGCCGATCGCCACTTCAGTCAGGTAGAGAGAAGCATTGCTCAACAGTATTTGGACTGGTTGTCATTGATACCCCACATTTTACTAACATTTTATGAGGGTTTTATGGCTTTTTCTAGTGGTTCCTCTTTTAGAGACGTCTGTGCGCAGGTGGTCAGAAAGTTAGCTACTGTAGCTCAGGGATAATGGCGCCCCATCCTGAGAATACTGATGTTTTCGAATGCCCATTCCATTATATAAGAAAACACAACTCCTATGCAATTTTCTCACCAGCTTACCACGGTTTATCGTGGGCCTCTGTGAGACTTGGCTTACTGACGATCTTTTCTTCATTGTGCCGGGGTATTCTGTCTATAGACAGGACCGGCTGGTGTGGGGTGGAGGGGGACTTGACCTCTTGGTCAGGGACTCAGTCCCAAGCTCCTTGCTTCGGATTCACTCCTTCCCGGACGGGCATTTGAAGTTCTTGGCAGTGAAGATTGTCCTCTCCCATAGGTGGGGCACCTTTGGAGTTCTGTATAACCCTTGTCTGCCTGTCATGGCGATGGAACTAGAACACTATTTTGGACAGATCACGGACACCAGCCTCGTCATAGGTGACTTCAACGCTTGGCAGCATTGAAGTATGGTTGACTTCCAACCAATGGTTGGCTTCATCATGGCAACCAATGCTATCGAGTCGTCACCACATCACGGCCGGCCGGGCCCTGTTTTCAGTTTCTTCTTGATTCCCCAGACCTCAGGTCTCCTACCTGAGGGGTATCAGCAGAATTCGGCCGGGAAGAAGCGCGAAAAACCGCCTCCACTCCATGGAACATCGAATAATGGATCGATGGTCTGATCTGGTATTCCTGGGTGCCCAGATTTTAGCCTATGCCGATGCCGTAACCCTCGTGGTGGAGGTGTCACTCTCCTGGAGGCACAAGGCTCCCTTCAAGACGCTATAACTGTGTTCTCTGCAATTGTGTTGGGGAAGGGGGTCTCCATTAACTCGGTGAAAAGTTGGACTCCTGGACCTGTTGCCAGACTAGCCAGTGGTGACCGTCGAGGGCTGTCATCTCCCGGCCGCCACAGAACACAGGTGGCTGGGGGCGGTTCACTATGCCCCTCGGCTGATGTGGAGGCATCATATGGATTACCTTCGGGCCTCATGCCTACGTCGAGTGAACATCATGAAACGGCTCTCCGGGGCGGCATGGGGAAGGGGGGGTTCGCGGGAGTCACTCCTAGCTCTTTATAAGGCCTTCATTCGTAGCAAGATCATGTATACGAGTGAAGTCAATGGCTTAGCAGCATCATCGGTCATGGCAAGGCTAGATCTCATCCAAAATGGTGCCCTTTGCTCAGCGCTAGGGGCTATGCCCTCCTTGCCAGTTCTCTCTCTCTCTCTCTCTCTCTCTCTATGCTGAGTCGGGGTTGTCCTCTGTGCTTTGAACGCCTTCTCGCCCTCTGTCGCCGGCTTCAACGGATAGTGTGCCTCCCTGCTACCCATCCACTTACTCGCTTGCATCTTGAGGCTAACTGGTGGAATGTGCCGGCTGGACACTCCTGGCCCCGTCTGCTGCCTTTCGTCATCCGGGCCTTGGATGCATTCTCGCAGTTTTCCCTTCCTGTCCCTGTACCCACCCTCGATCCGGTCATATCTCCAGTACTTCCATGGGCAGAGGAGCTCTATACTCTGGCCTCTTTGTTGGAAGAGGGATTTAGACGGGTTTGGCCCCCTTCAATTTTTGCAGTTCTGTGAGCATTCCTATATCATGGATACTTTGTGGTTTACACGAATGGGTCCCACAAAGAACAGCCACCATCCACCTCAGCGGCTGCATACTTGCTTCTTTCTCTTTCTGTTAGACATGGAAGCTCTCCCCTGCTCATTCGTGCTTGGCCGTGAAAATGTTTGCAATCTTACTAGCCTTACGAGTTCTTTGCCCAGTTTCAGGGCCCTCTGCAGTGGTTTTCTATGTGGACTCAGTTACAACCCTACATCTGATATCATCTTGGTGCACGAGAGTCCATCGTCATACTGTGTCACAGATCCATGGAGAACTGCTGTCATACTCTGGTACTCCTGGATGGTCGATCTATCTCCAATGAGATGGCAACAGGGAGAGCGCATGATTTCCAGGACTCTACATATGTACCTCTGGACCTTACCGAAATTCTCCCATATTCTTGAGGTTATCTTGAGATGATTTTGGGGCATAGCATCCCCACGGCTCGGTCCTCGACCAGGTACCCTTTTTGTTACACCCCCCCCCCAAAAAAAAAAAAAGTAGCCCATAGCAGCTGTCAAACTCCCAGGTACCTATTTACTGCTAGGTAACAAGGGCATGAGGGTGAAAGAAACTTTTTGTCCATTTGTCTCCACCTCCACCAGGGATCGAACCCGGAACCTTAAGACTACGAATCCGAAGTGCTGTCTATTCACCTGTCAGGTGCCTATAACTCCAGGTGACTTGCCTCGCAAGTAGTGAGGCAGTGATGGCGCCAGCACTTAGGTCCTCTTCTCTGGCAGGTCTCCGGGAGGGCTTATCCTCGCGTTCATGGACTCGTCACTATTCTCAACTCCTCGACATGGCCATCACTCGCCTCTGGATTGGGCACATCTATCTGGCTGCACTTCCCCATACTGCCAGTAGTGTCCGACCCAGGAGGATACAGTGGAGCACCTTCTTCATTGCCCACGATTTAATAACGTTCGCGTCAGACTACAGAGTGCCATTCATAGGCTGAATATTCCCTGCCTGACAGGTCAGGTCATATTCTCCTTGATGGGGCAGGTGCAAGAGACGAAGAGGTCCGTTATGACACCTTTTGCCATACCTTCAACTTCATCCATCATGTCCGTGGCCTGAAGGGACTCTAAAGTATGTGACCTGAGGAAATTGTAGAGTGTCGGTGGTCTGAAGAGACTTTAGAGATCCCATCTCTGTTTGCTATCTCCCGGTATCAGGCAGCCGGGACGAATCAGATCCCTCGATTGTCGTCACAACTCAATCACCATCAACAACAACCCTCCACTACCATTGCAAAGACACACCCCACCCCAACGTTCAAGCTGATTAATTTCATACGTTTACAATACTAGTGGACCATTTTGTGGTTTAAAAAATATCATAATTATTGATACATTTGTTAAGGAACTAATGTGTGTCAATATTGTTATGGATGAATAAAGCAGTGGCTATTCTGGCTGGTGGAATGCCAATAACATTAAATAAAAAAAGTAAAACAAAGTAAATAAAACTGCTTTCGACCTCTCTACAGTGTGAGAGTTGCAGGATGAAGTACAATGAAAAACTTTAAATATTTACAAAAAAAGTTACTTTAACAAATAGAACAAATCCCCTATAATACTTGGCGTTACATAAAACAAAAATGCAAGAGAAACAAACATGTAACAGTTACGTTAATATCAAAGAAAAGGTGCAAAATAAACATATACAATAGCTGCTAGAGACCACCGACACCCAGGGGGAGCGGGAGTAATCTTGCAGCAAGGAGCACTGAAGAGTATTCTGAGATCTAGCTGGTGGTGAGCTGCTTTTATACTCATCTGACTCTGTGTATGTGGTGTTGATGTGTAGGTAATTGCCAGCCGGCAGACACTAACGAGCAATAGGCATGTTGACCAGCGAGTGGAGTTGGTCCCCAGACAGTAAGTGTGCAGGTATGTCGGGTACTTGAGGGGGGGAGGGGGGAGGGTGGTGGTGGAGTCTGTCTAGACATGGCTTCTGAGCACGTATTGTTGTTGTTCTTGATGTTAATTTCTTACACTGGAATATGCAGATATGTTATTGAATAGGCGGTAAAGGAGTGGGCAGAATCTCCTTGCCGAAGCAAGGGATTTCCGTAATAGCTCTCCTCCGAAGCCTGTTCCTTTCGCCTATGATACTGCTGTGAAGTGGAGAGTTGAAGTGGGAGGTTCCACCTTGTGAACTCGGGAGAGCGCGTCGGCGACGACGTTTTCCGAGCCTTTGATGAAGATTTTGAAATCGTAGTTCTGCAGGTACAAGGCCCAGCGTACCAAGTGCTGGTGCTGGTTGGAGAACTGGATCTGCTGCATAAACTGAGGTGGATGTTGATTGGAGAAGATGTTGATGTAGCACAGCAGGGCTCAGTGAAGTTCAAATCGGTTGGAGAACTTAGCCTGCTGAATGGATCAAAGGGAATGGTGATCCAAGGAGATGTTGAGGAAATGGTTCATCAGGTGCAGGGCCCAGCATAGCAAGTGCTTGTTGGAGAACTGGCTCTGTTGTAGGAACTGAAGGAGATTGTGATATAAGATGTTGACATGGCGGTACAGGACCCAGTGGAGTACTAGACTGTTGGAGAACTGGGTCCGTTGCATGGACGGAAGAATATTGAGGTCCGAGATGTTGAGGAGATTGTAACCTTGTAGATTTGATGGTTCGTTGTGTTGCACGCAACGAACCATCAAACCTAGGGAGCCGGTCGGCCGAGCGGACAGCACGCTGGACTTGTGATCCTGTGGTCCTGGGTTCGATCCCAGGCGCCGGCGAGAAACAATGGGCAGAGTTTCTTTCACCCTATGCCCCTGTTACCTAGCAGTAAAATAGGTACCTGGGTGTTAGTCAGCTGTCACGGGCTGCTTCCTGGGGGTGGAGGCCTGGTCGAGGATCGGGCTGCCGGGACACTAAAAAGCCCCGAAATTATCTCAAGATAACCTCAAGATAACCACGCTGGGTAGGATGTTGAGTGGCTCTTTGTGATGGTAGTGTACGATCCCATCTCGCTGTGGTGTCATGGTGTTCCTATCGCCAGTGTTGCTGGTGTCGACAGGGAAGATGAAAGGTTTCGTAAAACCTGGCAAGGCAAGAATGGAATTAGTACATAACAAGGGTTCACGCCTTTCAAATGAAATGGAGTACGCTGTGGTTTTAAGGTATTTGGGCTGAAGGCTGGTCAAGTGGTCGAGAAGAGCACGTTTATTTGGATTTGGTTCGTAGGTAGGAGGATCTTTCCTGGTGTTGGACAAGATCGAGGATTTAGAACCATTGCAATCAGGAGAAGTATAATAAGAAGGGCTTGACAGTACCTGGGATATGTTTGTCTTACATAGCTTGTTGGAAAGAATGATGTCACCCCTGCTCCGACTCTCCTGGGATGTCTGCACTGCGAGCAATGTTTAACAAGGTACTTCACAACGTTAGCAGCCGTACTGTTCTGGACGGAAACTGCTGTAGGAAACCTGGTGGAATAACCCGGAATATTACTTATATGAAAGTTACCTGAGCTTGTCTTTGACAAAGGCCCACACTTTTATTGATGGGATGGCTGAACGACTCTGAAGACACTGGTACCTGAATCAGTGGTGCCTTGGGTAGAGGAGCGTTCGGCTTACCTGTCCTTTGACACGTGTGGCAAGTAGTTATGAAGGTCTTGAAATCACGAACCTTACCTGGCCAGTAGTAGTCCTGTTTCAGGGCGTTGTAGGTCTTGTTGAAACCGTAGTGTGAGAGAGAGCCATGGGCCAGATGCATGATATCGGGCCGTAGGCTGGTAGGCACTACTAGTTGGTTGAAGTTAGCCAAATCGTCGTCCTCCTTCAATTTACTGGGTATATAGCGGCGGTAGAGTACATGGTAGAGAAAACCCACGGATAGAGTCAGATTGTGTCTCAGCCTAAAAGAATAAAGATGTTATGATTGATCCTCTCATTGCAACTTACAGAACTCCAGCAGGTCGAGATTCAGTGGGAGGCCCTGAGAATCTTGAGGGACAGCTGGAGCAGCTGGTTGCGGTTGAGCAGCTTGAGTCCGTGTCGTCACCATGACAGGCTGGGAAATGTCCTCAGAATCGTCGGTCGGTTGGACCTCCTTAGCAACATATTCTATAACAGGATCATCCACGAATGAGTCACATACCTGGGGTTGGTCTTTGATGACGAGGTTTGTGGGTAGTTGATCTTCTGCCAAGTCGTTGCCCAGGAGAAGTTGAACTCCTGGCATGAGGAAAGGCTTTTCCTGGATGGCGACTTGGACTTCACCACGAACGAACAATCCAGGCGGACTCTTGCGAATGGGTATGGAGTGGTTGCAGTGAGGTCAGTGATGAGGACGGTTTCTCCGGTGTAGGTGACGTTGGGTACAGCTGATTTGAGGAGAATCGATTGTAGAGCATCTGTGTCCCTCAAGATGTTCACTTGGATCCTTCCCTCCGAATCTTTACCGTGGAAGAGACAGTTCCGGGGTATAGGTGTCTGTGGAAGAGAGTAAGATCAGAGAATGGAACAAAAATATTCATTACAGGATTAGGAATCTTAGGAGGTGATTTGGGCTTGGTGGTCTCACTTCTGACCTTACAGTGAGGACTGGTACACTTTTCTATGGTATGCCCATAATCTTTACAATAACGGCAGTAAAGTGAGTAGTTCACATTACTAGTACTCACTTGATCAGGACTGGACCCAGATGGTTTACCAGGAGGTGTGTCGGATGTCACTCTGTGAATGAGACTGTAGGTGTCAGCAACTGCGCATACTAAGTAAGGTTGGTCTCTTCCTTGTTTGAAAGGTAGAGGTATATAGGAGTAGGAACACGACGAAGGAATGCTTCCATCAAACTAAGGTTGATGAGATCTGCAAAGGAGGTGACTTGGGCTGCTTCCAGCCACTTCATAAAATATCTTTTCTTATTGTTGGCGAACTCTAGGTAAGTATTAGCACTGGATTTGAGGTAATCCCTAAACTTACGTCTATAATTCTCTATGGATCTAGGCATCTAGCACTGTCTGTTTCAACACCTTGTAGTCCATTTCTGAAACCATTACTGAGGGTCACGGCAGCTCTACCTGTCAAATGAGACCTGAGAAGTACAAAACACTGATCCTGAGGCCAGCTGAGTTGGTTCGCTAGACCCTCAAATGCAGTAAAGAATGCATCTACCTCAGTCTCGACAAAAGATGGCATTAACTTCACTGCATGAGAAAGATTGAAACATACCGGGAGGTTAGCTTCTGCTTCCTGGCGCTGAGTGATGTGGGTGGTATCGAAGTCAAGCTCTTTACGTCGGTGCTCGTAAGCGATGGCGGCTTGTCGTTCTTTTACCTGAAGAGCTTTCTTCTCAAGGGCAGCTTGTTCCTTTAGACGGTCGCATTCTATGTTGGCGAGCTCTATCTTCGTCTTGATGGCTGCCAGGACGCTCTTATCTGCAATTAGATGTTGTTCATGAGCCGCTGATGTGATTCGGTCATTGTCTACTAAAAAATCGAGAATAAAATTATGGAGATCAGTTTTAGTGGCTCCATGAGGAGGAGTAATATAGTACTGTTTTTCTAGAGTAAGCAGTTCAGCCTTGGTGGCATGGAGTAGTGTGCCCACTTCATCCTCTGGGTTATGACGGAACGCGGTAAGGCGTTCATGGTCAATGAATTTAGCAACAAGTAATGTGCAGAGAATTCCCTTAAAAAAAGTGAACCAATATATAATGTGTCAGACTGACAGGAATACGTGGCAACTTAAAACTATCCTGTGTAACTTAATGATCATAAGTCAAAGTTACAAGAATTAACTTGATTATTTAAATCAAGTAATTAAATTGATTACTTAGATCAAAGGGTGAAACGAAGTGTTTCGAGGATGTAGGGATTTCTATACCCGGTACTCTATATATGACGAGGATAAGGGCAAGAGGGATCCTACTTGAATTGTGAAACAAAATTGTTTAGAAGGTAATCCAAAAAAATGAAGGGATTTCTTACCCGGTACTCTATACATGACAAGGATAAGGGTAAGAAGTGTCCTACTTAACTAGATAGTACTAACAGAGTTATCACTCTTCGTGCTCTGAAAAAGAATGGTAACTCCCTACCTGTGTAAGTACCATAATCTCTGACCGAAGCGTAGGGGTGCGGAGAGTATCAATTAATGACGAGAACTGCTGAATGGGTCCCAACTGTACAGCGAAGTCCTAAATGCGAGAGGAACATGCGTCCAGAACTTCCTCCTAAGTTTGTATTGTAAAGAGTAGGCGTAATAGCCCGGAGACAGACCAAAGAACCAAAGAACCCGAAGGGGTGACCTGCCTTAGTGAGAACCTCTTCTGTAGGGACGAGAATAAGGTGGAAATCACAGGATATAGCAAAGATTATTAGACAACCAATTACGAGTATGAATTTTACCACAAAACACCCATGTAATCCAAACTCAGTCCAACAGTCATAAATTGCTACACTTGGAATGCATAAAGTATTATGCACCAAAGCACTCAAATAGGAGTTCTGAAAAAAAAAACGTGTTAAAGCCAAGTACAACTAACACAACTTTAAGTAAAGGATGTAGGAGCATTACCTGAGCAAGGCTCCTAGGACAGGCCCGCAATTTTAATGTTACGGAAAAGTGGATGAATAGAGCAGTGGCTATTCTGGCTGGTGGAATGCCAATAACATTCTACGGGCTCACCATAGCCCGTGCTGCTTGGAACTTTTTGTTCCAGGTAGCGAATCTTAAACAACAACAACAACAATAACATTAAATAAAAAAAGTAAAACAAAGTAAATAAAACTGCTTTTGACCTCTTTACGGTGTGAGAGCTGCGGGATGAAGTAGAAAGAAGGAAAAACTTTAAATATTTACTAAAAAATTACTTTAACTAATAAAACAAATCCCCTATAATACTTGGTGTTACACAAAACAAAAATACAAGAGACACAAACACGTGACAGTTACGTTAATAGCAAAGAAAAGGTGCAAAATTAAAATATACAATAGATGCTAGAGACCACCAGCACCCAGGGAAGCGAGAGTAGATCTTGCAGCTAGGAGCACTGAAGAGTATTTTGAGGTTTAGCTGGTGGTGAGCTGCTTTTATACACGTCCGTCTCTGTGAAGGTGGCGCTAATGTGCACGTAACTGCCAGCCGGCAGTCACAAATAAGCAGAAGGCTTGTTGACCAATGAGTGGAGCTGGCCCCCAGACAGCTGGTGGGTCGGGTACTGTGAGGGGGTGTGGCTGTCTAGACACGGCTTCTGAGCACGTATTGTTGTTGTTCTTGATGTTAGTTTTTTACACTGGAGTATGCAGATATGGTGTTGAATAGGCGGTAAAGGAATAAGCAGAATCTCCTTGCCTAACCAAGGGATTTCGTAACAATATATACATAAATACAGAATGAAGTGTGAGGTGGGGCCTCACTGAAGACTAAACAGCAGCCACTGGCTACACCCAACACCACAATAGCAGCAACAGGCTACACCCAACACCACAACAGCAGAAACAGGCTAAACCCAACACCACACCAGCAGCCAAAGGCTACGCCCAACACCACACCAGCAGCCACTGGCTACACCCAACGCCACACCAGCAGCAACAGGTTACACCCAACACCACACCAGCAGCAACAGGTTACACCCAACATCACAACAAAAGCCGATGGCTAAACCTAATGCCACAACAGCAGCCACTGGCTACACCCAACACCACATCAGCAGCAACAGGCTACACCCAACACCACAACAGAAGCCACTGGCTACACCCAACAACACACCAGCAGCAACATGCTACACCCAACACCACACCAGCAGCAACAAGCTACACACAACACCCCACCGAGCAGCCACTGGCTACACCCAACACCACACCAGCAGCCACTGGCTACACCCAACACCACACCAGCAGCAACAAGCTACACCCAACAAAACACCAGCAGCAACAGGCTACACCCAACACCACAACAGCAGCAACAGGCTACACCCAACACCACAAAAGCAGCCACTGGCTACACCCAACACGACAAAAGCAGCCACTGGCTACACCCAACACCACAAAAGCAGCCACTGGCTACACCCAACACCACAAAAGCAGCCACTGGCTACACCCAACAAAACACCAGCAGCAACAGGCTACACCCAACACCACAACAGCAGCAACAGGCTACACCCAACACCACAACAGCAGCAACAGGCTACACCCAACAACACATCAGCAGCCACAGGCTACACCCAACACCACAACAGCAGCCACTGGCTACAACCAACACCACACCAGCAGCAATAGGCTACACCCAACACCACACCACCAGCGACAGGCTACATCCAACACCACACCAACAGCAACAGGCTACACCCAACACCACACCAGCAGTCACTGGGTACACCCAACACCACACCAGCAGCAACTGGCTAAACCCAACACCACACCAGCAGCAACAGGCTCCACCCAACACCCCACCAACAGCCACTGGCTACACCCAACACCACACTAGCAGCGACCGGCTACACCCAACACCACACCAGCAGTCACTGGGTACACCCAACCCACACCAGCAGCGACTGGCTAACCCAACACACACCAGCAGCAACAGGCTCCACCCAACACCACCACCAACAGCCACTGGCTACACCCAACACCACACTAGCAGCGACCGGCTACACACCCAACACCACACCAGCAGCCACTGGCTACACCCAACACCACACCAGCAGCACAGGATACACCCAACACCATACTAGCAGCGATCGGCAACACCCAACACCACACCAGCAGCCACTGGCTACACCCAACACCACACAAGCAGCAACAGGCTACACCATCACCACACCAGCAGCCACTGGCTACACCCAACACCACACCAGCAGCCACTGCTACACCCAACACCACAACAGCAGCCACTGGCTACACCCAACACTACACCAGCAGCAACAGGCTACACCCAACACG
>WNGS01135729.1:0-11226 GCA_020271785.1 Procambarus virginalis
GTGGGGTACGGTTGTTCCGTCCGGCGGCTGCAGTGTGTGGTTGACCCGGCGAGGAGTGTGGACCTGGGTGTCGCTGCTGACGTGGCTTGTGTCCCAGGTTTACGATGGGCTGCCCTATTCCGGCTGTCGTGCGGCTAAACTCCATAGGTTTGGAGTTTACTAGCCGTGCTGGTTACCCGCTGGTGGACGTGGTGTTGAGTGACATGCTTCGAGTCCCGGTTCGGGACATTTATGGTGTGGAGCTGGTGACTGCTCACCGTGTTATCATCAAGTTTGTGGGTGAGGCGGTGTACCGTGATTTTCTACGGAGGTACGAGGGCCGTACTTTGCAGCTGCAGGACGGCTCCGAGTCTGTGACAGTTTTGGACCGTAGTGAAGCTATGACATACGTCAGTGTTCACGGCGCTCCCATGGAGTTTCCTGAGGCACTTCTCTGGCGATTCTTCCAGAGGTACGGCTCTGTCATCAGTGTGCGAATGAACACACTTTCGTCCGGCACGTATTCGGGTGTAAAGACCAACATTCGGACCCTCGGGATGCGACTGAAGTCGGACATTCCGTCCACTGTCCGTCTGTTGGGATACTACGTGAGGGTGTTTTATGCCCATTAACCCCGTACTTGCTTCCGGTGTGGCTTGTCTGGGCATCAGGCTGCCGGGTGTACTGCTGATCCGGTCGCTCCAGTGAACTTGTTCCGTGAAGAGGATTTCCCGCCGCTCCCTCTGGAGGAGGACTCCGGGGGTGAGGAGTTGAGTGTCCCGTTCTCTGCTGAGGCTCCCCCAGCGTCACGCGACGTTCCTCTGGTTGTCGCAGACCCTCCTCCGGGGGTTGCGGTGCCGTCGGGTGTTCCTCCTGTCCGTGACTCTGGCCCTGCAGCTCCCGTGGACCTTCCTGGTGATCAATGTGGAGCTTCGCCGTCTGCTTCCTCGTCTTCGGTTGCGGATCCTGGCCCTGCGTCTGCGCCTCGGATCCCTGCTATGCTGGGTGCTGGGGTAGCTGCGGAGCCTTCTGCTGTGTGTGGTCCGATTCCTCCTGTGGTAGAGGCTGCTGCCGTTCTGCGTCGGGCGTCGGTTCGTCCGGCTAGTGGTGGCTGTGCTTCTGGGTCTGCTTCCGGCTCTGACGATATCCGGCCAGAGCCCAAACGTTCCCGGCGTTCGTCTACTGCCTGGGCTGATGTTGAGGAATTCGGTGACTGTGGGTCTTCTGATATTGACTGCGTGGCTCCAGATGGATCGTTGTCTCCACGGTTGGTGGTGGCGGAGGTACATGTGCCTGCTGAGGCTGGTGCCTGTGTCTCGGATGTGCCTCCTGTTCCTTCCCTGCCCGGGGGCTCTCCGCAGTGGGGTGTGGTGGCTTCCGGTGCCGGGGGTGGTGAAGATGCTGGTGCTGGGCGTGGCCTGGTGGTGACTTTAAGAAAGGATGTGTGTCGCCATGGATCACTGCAGTCGTCTAGTGGTGTGCCCTCGGCCGCTGATGCCCCTGTGGTGGTGCCATCTGTTGAGCCCTCTGTCGAGCCCCCTCCTGCGACCATTCAGGACCTGGTGGCCAGGGTTGCCGAGTTCCTGCTGCTTGAACGGCCGGAGGACTTTACTGGTGGACGGGTTCCGGGTGTATGGGATCGGGTGGCGACTGTTGGCACCCGGAGGGACACGGTGTGGGTTCCACGTCTGCGGGCGTTTGTTTCCGGGATTCCGGTTCACATGGCGCCCCCGGTGTTAGGCCACACCTCCTGGACGTCGTGGATGCTTTGGGAGACGTAAATGTGCAATATCCGCAGGATGGGTACCCGGGCAAATATGTACGCTGATTTCATGTTACTGTAGTTTTTGTTGGTAATCTTAGTTGGGTACTGTGCGCTGTATCTTGTTATGTTTCTTGATGTCCTTTATGTTGTGTTTTATTCTCGGTCCTTCAGGCCAGTGCATGTTTATTGTTGTGTATGTACCTGTTTTGTTTTCTGGTTTGCGTGGTTTGTTTATTTATTATTTATTATTATTGTTTGTTTTGGCCTCGCCCTTTGTTGGTTACGGGGCGAGTGGTTTGGTGTGTTTTTCTTCTTGTATTGTTTCTGTGCTGTATGTTTGACCTGGTGTTTTCATATTGCTTTACCTGTTGTACGTGTTCTTTGTTTTGTTTGAAATGTATTGTTTGTACTGTTATGTTTCCTGTATGCTTTTTGATGTGTGTTTTTTTTATGAAGAATTTGTTTTGTGATAGTTACTGTGATTGCTAGTTTGCCATTGTGTTATGCCTTGTGCCTTGTTGTATGCTGTAATTTTCTATGCATTTCTCGTGTTTGTGGTTTGTTGTGCTGTGCTGTTGGCCCTTCTGGCCGGTGGTCTATTGTTTTATTTTGTTCCGTTTTGTATTCTGAACTGTTTTTATTGTATTTACCTTGCATGCTTTGCATGTAAAAATAAAATTAAAAAAAAAATCTGTGCGCTTGTTTGTGTGCTGTTCAGTGCCCTTATGGGTGCTTGCTTGTCCTTGCCTGTTTTTGTTCATTTTGTTTTGTATTGGTGGTGGTGTTTTTATCCATGTTTTATGTATTTCATTTTTGTTTTTCGTTGCATGGTATTTATTTCATGTGTTTTCTTGTCATTATGTTCTAGTGCCACTCCTTTTGTAATTGACGAGGCCGGTGCCTTGTTTTACCTTGTACTGTTCCTGTGATTATGTTATTGGGTTGGGGGTTTTGGGTATTTTGTATTATACTTTTGTGTGGTAAATTTTATTGTTGTATACTGTATCTGTCATGCGATGTGCTTGTTTTTTTCTGTTTCCTTGTTGTCGGCCCTTCAGGCCGGTGTATTGGTGGTTTGCTATGTTTAGTTGTTTGCGTTTTTTTTCTTTGTTTTATTATATTTAATTGCATGCTTGCATGTAAAAAAAATGATCACTGAGTCAAACAACACTGGATTACGTAGACCAATGCAAACAGTACAAAATAATATCACTTAGTTAAACAACACCGGGTCACGTAGACCAATGCAAACAGTACACAATAATATCACTTAGTTAATCAACACCAGGTCACGTAGACCAATACAAACAGTACACAGTAATGAACACAAACACCGGGATCCAAGAGTCAATGCTCGATCCTACAGACACACATAGGTGAGTACAAATAGGTGAGTACAAAGTCAAAGAACACTGGGTCATATAGACCGACATAAACAGTACACCATACAGTGCGTCACCACAGCACTGAACAACACAACACATTAACACTCGTGTCAATAAAATAATAAAGTAATAACACACAATACTCCTACTTGTTAATTACAGCATGTCACCTCGAAGTAAAGAAGAACGACATGAACATGGATAAACACACAGTGATGGTATAATATTGAAACCACACTAAACACAATTAAAACCCCATTCACAACACGGAGTCACTAAATGTGTAATTAATGTAATGTAATATGACAATCACACTTCAGGTCCAGCTACAGTAATAACACAGAATAGTTTGACCAGACAACACACTAGAAGGTGAAGGGACGACGACGTTTCGGTCTTCACCCTTTACCTTCTAGTGTGGTCTGGTCAAACTACTTCAGCCACGTTATTGTGACTCATCGCCTGTACACAGAATAGCTATATTAGGACTTTACTTATCGTGCTTCCTTGGGAATCGAACTCGGTCCCATAGAGGGATTATAGAGAATAAACACTGAACGGCTGAATGGGTCTACACCAGGAATTTGGCGTAGACAAATGATACAGAGAAACAATGGTTTGAGTACTAACGTTAATTACCAGTAATTACATACACTTTCGTTAGCATTCACACTCACTAATTCCTCTGCTGATCATTTTATATTTTTTTATTATTTTTCTTTTTACATGCAAAACATGCAAATTAAATACAATAAAAAACAAATTAAGAACATAGAAAAACATTACAAAACAAGGGAAAAAAAGAAAACCACCAGCCAGAAGGGCTGACAGTACAGTATAACAAATTTCAAAACTCGAGAAAGGCATTGAAAAGACAGTACAAAAGCTAAACAAATGCAAAACAACAAAACACAGGAGCATGTCAAAACAGAACAGTATAAAACAAAAATCAAGATGGATAACACGCAATCAAAAGAAAACCATCGTTACATACACAACAACAAAACAAAACACCGGCCTGAAGGACCGAGAACAAAACAACAGAATGAACAAACGGAAGTATTACAAAAAATGCAATAAGAACATACACCACACAATAAGCCACACAAATTCAAAACAAAAACTAATACAACACGTAAGCATAAAATAAAAAACACATAGGGCACGTTAACAACATGAAAGTTAAGACATGAAGGCCAGACACACACACACCCAAACACCCGCCTCGCCACAAAACAAAGGGAGAGGCACGGGCACAAACTACCAGAAGGCAGACAAAACAGCCAGAAGGGCACACAGCACAAAAGAATACAATCACTCGTATTTGCGCGGAAACGCGTCCCGAGAGAAGCGTACATGGTACGCCTCCCATCGTAACCACTTCCAAGGGTCCTGACCATCCACCGGGGACGCCATCTTATCCGGGACGTTGGCCACAAACACCCGCAAACATGGCACCCAAACCGTATCACACCGGAACTGAGTGACCGGTACATGGTCCCACACCTCATCGCCGAAAGGTAGCTCAGCAACACGCGACCAGTGACCCGACGGCATCACAGACTTCGGTGACACGGCCAAATGCCCAATGGTCAACCTCCGAGGAGGGAGCGTGGTAGAAGGCACCACCACAGGGGCACCAGCGCCCACGGGCACACCACCGGACGACCGCGGGGGAACCGAACCGCGCACATCTTTCCGTAAGGTCACCACCAGGCCACGCCCAGACCCACCATCCCCACCCACTCTGGCAGCGGAGGCCACCACTCCCCACCGCGGAGAGGCCCCCGGCGGAGAAGGAACAGCAGGCACACCCGAGACACGGACACCAATGTCAGCAGGCGCATGGACGTCCGCCACCACTAACTGCGGAGCCAGCAACGTAACCGGAACCACTCCATCCACACCCGAGGCCTCACAGTCACTAAAGTCCCCAACATCGGCCCAGGTAGACGACGAAGGCCGGGATCGTTTGGGCACCGGCCTGAGATCGTCAGAGCCGGAAGCCAACCTAGAAACATGGGCACTACTAGCCGGACGAACTGACGTCCGCCGCAAAACGGCAGCAGCCTCGACCACAGGGGGAACCGGACCACACACAACAGGGGACCCCACAGCCACCCCAGCACCCAGCACAGCCGGGATCCGAGGCGAGGATGCAGGGCCAGGCGCAGCAGCTGAAGACAGGTGAGCAGACGGTGAGGAGGGCGCATCAGAAAGGCCCACTGGAGTAGCAGGGACAGAAGCAGGAGAATCCACCGATGGCATCGCAACATCCTGAGGAGGGCCGGCAACATCCGGGGGAACGTCAGGCGACGCCGGGGTAGCCGCAACAACGAGCGGGTCGGTCACTGCATCCCCGGAGTCCTCGTCCAGGGGAAGCGGAGGGAAATCTTCTTCCCGGAATAGGTTGACAGGAGCAACCGGAGCCGCATCGCACCCGGCAGCCTGATGCCCCACCAGGCCACACCGGAAACAGGTCCGAGGCTGTCGGGCATAGTACACCCGGATGTAGCACCCTAGGAGCCGGACCGAAGATGGAATATCCGACCGCAGGCGCATCCCCAAGGTGCGAATGTTCGTCCGTCTCCCGGCATACCTCCCAGAGGATATCGTGTTGACCCTCACACTGATGACCGCTCCAAACCGCTGAAAGTAACGCCGAAGAAGATCCTCGGGAAACTCCAGGGGCGCCCCATGCACACTGACATAAGTCAGCGCACCACTCCGGTCGGATATGGAGACAGAGCCGGCACCACCCGGCATCGACAACGAGCGTCCCTCGTAACGACTGAGGAAATCACGGTACACTTCCTCCGTCACAAGCTTGATGACAACTCGATGGGCAGTCACAAGCTCAATACCGTCAACGTCCATCACAGGGACATGAAGCAAGTCGCACAGAACCACGGCTATTTCCGGATATCCAGCACGACCAGTGAACTCCAGGCCCACGGAGTTCACGCGCTTGATAGATGGAAGGGGACCACCCATGGTAAGCTCGCCACGTCAACACGCAGCCCGCAGCAACAACAGGGGGGTGGGCAGAAACTCCCACACCCCCTCTGGTGACGAAAACGGCAAACACCTCAAACCACCAGAGGCCAGACGACACGTCTGTACCCCACGGCAGCTCCAGGCGGACTCCTCTTCAGCCACGTTATTGTGACTCATCGCCTGTACACAGAATAGCTATATTAGGACTTTACTTATCGTGCTTCCTTGGGAATCGAACTTGGTCCCATAGAGGGATTATAGAGAATAAACACTGAACGGCTGAATGGGTCTACACCAGGAATTTGGCGTGGACAAATGATACAGAGAAACAATGGTTTGAGTACTAACGTTAATTACCAGTAATTACATACACTTTCGTTAGCATTCACACTCACTAATTCCTCTGCTGTTCATTGAAGCTCGAAGTGGTGGAGTAAGATGAGGGGTGAGGAGGCGGCTGAGGCTGCCTCAGAGTAGCGCGATGAGATACGAGGCATGGGTGTGCAGCCTGGGCGGCGGTGGCTGAGGTAGCCGTGCACGCAATGCTAAGGCCGAGAATGGCTTGGCTTCCGCACTAATAAACTTTGGAAGCGCACTCACAATATACACCGGTTATTCACACTAGCGTCAATTTTGCTGAAGGCTGACTGAATAAATGATGGAATATCATTGGGGCACCACGGAAGATGCACGGGGTGAACACAGGGTGGACGGAAAATAACAGAATCCACAAATCCCTATAATTTAAATATTATGATGTATTTTTCACTCAAACACTTGGAATCGCATTCCCCGATTCCTTTCTCACAAATTTCCGAGCGATATGATAGCGGATCGCTCTCCCTAAAGCCAATGAAACTAGATAAACTTGACACAGTCCAATTGCACCTGTGGGGTAACACATGATGGCTTACATAGAACATTTTGTATCTAGTAACTTCGTTATGGGACTTCTAGCAGCACCCTGCAATTACCGGATTCTGCGACGATAATGTTGGGACAGAGTAGAGTCACTTAAGCTGGATAAACCTTGATATAGACAGGACTAAACCTCTGCTCTAGCCGGAACAGAGGCGAGCACGTCTACGAGAGGCAGCGCTTCAGGACAGAATGGTGTGCTTTTGGCGGGAGGCCGGTTCCGCGGCTCCCCTTGGGGTTCAAGCCGGACCAATCGGGTACGGGCATCTCAGTGGGCCGTGGTGCCTGCCCCAATAAGAGAAACCTGCCAGTGACGTGACGTCACGGCGACCGTTGGTTCAAGGTGCCAGTCCGGCGGTCCTCTCTTTTCTCTCTCTCCTTGTCGCTAGGCGACTTCAAGCCAGAGTTCAGGCAAAAGCTGTAAATATTCATCCCGAATACTACAGCAACGCTCGTTAGTTCTCTGGATAGCTCAAAGTATCTGCATTCCCAAGACAAATAATTTCGGCCTCCTATCTCCTATAACAAGGGAGATGTTATAGGAGAAATTTTTTTGTGCACACCCATGCACATCTCTGAAATTTACTAAGGCTAAATATCGATTTTCTCCCTCTATCTACTATGTGTAAGCTAGCTCAGAGAGGCACTCTCTGACAATAACGTTGTGGCAGTTTGAAGTGCAGGTGGTGACAGTGGGAGGTTAGCACTATATGCATGTATAAAGTTGTAGCAGAGGGGTGGAGCAGATTGTGACAGTGGAAAGTATTTACCATATGCATGAATAAGGTTGTCGCAGGAGGGAGGTGCAGGTGGTGTCAGTGGGAGGTGAGTACCATATGCATAAATAATTGTAGTAGAGTGGTGGTGGTGCAGGTGGTGGCAGTGGTGAGGTGTGTACATATGCATTTACAGGCTGTGGCAGGGTGGTATTGCAGGTAGTAACAGTGGGAGGTGTGCACGATCTGAATGTATAAGGTGTTGCAGGGTGGGGGGTGCAGGTGTGACAGTGGGAGGTGTGCACTATGCAATTACAAGGTGGTGGCAGAGAAGGTGTGCATGTGGTGTAAGTGGGAGGTGGGCACCATATGCATGTATAAGGTTGTATTCACCTAGTTGTGCTTGCTGGGGTTGAGCTCTGCTCTTTCGGCACGCTCTCAACTGTCAATCAACTGTTACTATTTTTTTCACACACACACAAACACCTCAGGAAGCCGCCCGTAACCACTGTGCAACTCCCGGTACCTGTTTACTGCTAGGTAACAGGGGCGTCAGGGTGCAAGAAACTCTGCCCATTTTTGTTTCTCGCCGCCGGGAAACGAACCCGGGCCACAGGATTACGTGTCCAGCGTGCTATCCACACAGCCACCGGCGCCCCATTGTGTCAGGTTAGGGGTGCAGGTGGTGCAGTGGAAGGTGTGCCCATATGCATGTACAAGGTTGTGGCAGGGTGGTGGTGCAGGTGGTGACAAATGGTAGGTGTGCACCATGTATCTATATAAGGTGGTGGCAAGGTGGGGGTGCAGCTGTTGACAGTGGGAAGTGTCCACCATATGCTTGAATACTCTTAAAAAAGAACATCGCTTTTGGCCGTTTGCCCGTTTGGCCGAATATGGACGTAATTTGAAAATGAAAAAAAATGAAAATAAATTTGGGATTTTTTTTCAACAACGGTAAGTTAAGGGTCCTCTGGTAGGTTAGGTGGGCAAGAAAATTCTATAAAGTTTCAAAACGTTAAGAAAAACGTTAATGGAAAGTTTTGCCTCTTCTTACTTGCCAAGTAAGCCGGACGACTCAAACAGAAAACGGAACAGTACGTCACTTTTGTGAGTCGATTTCATTTCAAATTACGTCAAATTTGCCCATAGCGCGCATACGAGCCTAAAGTGACGTTATTTTTAAGAGGACGGGTTGAAAGGTTGTGGCAAAGTGGGGTGCAGGTGGTGACTGTGGGAGGTGTGCACAACATGCTAGTATAAGATTGTGGCCGGGTTGGTGTGCAAGTGGTGACAATGGGAGGTGGGCACCATATGCATCAATAAGGTTGTATTCATCTAGTTGCATTCACCTAGTGGTGCTTGGGGAAGAGGGGGGTTAAGCTTTGGCTCTTTTAGCCAGCCTCTCAACTGTCAATCAACTTTTTTTTCCCCACACACATTCCCAGGAAGCAGCCCGTAGCAGCTTTCTAACGCCAAAGGTACCTGTTTACTGCTAGGTGACAGGGGCACCAGGGTGAATGAAACTCTCCTATTTCTTTCCGCCTCCAACGGGATAGAACCTGGAACCTCAGGACTACGAAACGAAGCGCTGTCCACTCATCTGTAAGGCCACCCTCTAGAGTGGTGGTTCGTGTGAATGAAATAAATTGAATTAATTGAATTATGAATTATTTTGATCAGTCACAGGGAATGGCCTTTATTTATTTTACCACTAACCTCGAGGTTTTAGTGATATTTTATATGTTTCATATCGATATTTTATGACGTGAAAATATATGTCCCATATTGGGGGAAAAAATTCCACTATATTCTCGTTTTCTTTGAACAAGTTATTAATTAATTTGTATTAGTATCGGTTAATAGGTTAGTACAAGAACAGTAGCGCAATTATCTGCATATGTAGCAAGGATTATTAAACTAGATCGTTTTTTTTTTCCCGACAGGCACCATATGAATGAATAAGGTTGTGGCAGGGTTATGGTTTCAGGTGATGACAGTGGGTGGCATGTACCATATGCATGAATAACATTGTGACAGGATGGGGATGCAGGAGGTGACAGTAGGAGGTGTGAACCGTATGCGTGTATAAGGATGTTGCAGGGTGGGGTGCAGGTGGTGACAGTGGAAGATGTGCACCATATGCATTTATAAGGTTGAGGCAGGGTGGTGGTGCAGGTGATGACAGTGGGTGGTGTGTACCATATGCATGAATAACATTATGACAGGATGGGGATGCAGGAGGTGACAGCGGGAGCGGTTGGCCGAGCGGACAGCACACTGGACTTGTGATCCTGTGTTCCCGGGTTCGATCCCGGGCGCCGGCGAGAAACAATGGGCAGAGTTTCTTTCACCTAATGCCCCTGTTACCTAGCAGTAAAATAGGTACCGGGTGTTAGTCAGCTGTCACGGGGTGCTTCCTGGGGGTGAAGGCCTGGTCGAGGACGGGGCCGCGGGGACACTAAAGCCCCGAAATCATCTCAAGATAACCTCTCAAGATAACCTCAAGGAGGTGTGACCGTATTCGTGTATAAGGTTGTTGCAGGGGGGGGTGCAGGTGGTGACAGTGAAGATGTGCACCATATGCATCTAAGGTGGGGCAGCAGGGTGGTGGTTGTGTCAGTGGGGGTGTGTACATATGCATGAATAAGATTGTGGCAGAATGGGGATGCAGGTGGTGACACCTGGAAGGTGTACACCTTATGCATGAATAAAATTGTGGCATGGTAGAGGTGACAGTGGGATGTGCACCATATGCATGTATAAGGTTGTGGCAGGGTTGAGGACAGATGGTGACAGTGAGAGGTAGGCACCATATGCATGTATAAGGTCGTGGCAGGGTTGAGGTACAGATGGTGACAGTGAGAGGTGGGCACCATATTATCTATAAGGTTGTGGCAGGGTGGGTACAGGTAGTGGAAGTGGGTAACCATGTATTAGGTGTAGCAGGGTGGCTGTGCTGGTGGGTGACAGTGGTAGGTAACGTGTGCGTCATTGGCAATGCATGTTTAAGTTGGGGCATGGGGTGGTGCTGTGGGAATTTCCAGCAGGTATTTCGTTGTTATTACTAAATGATTAATTGGACGATAAATGGAGGACTGTATAATTAATTTATCTACCTGCCAGGTGTAACCGCTTACACAAATCTTTGGAAGGTAGATTTAATAATGCTAATTCTACCCTTTATTATTTCATTTTTTTTATTATACAACAATGTACATTGAGCTAATGAGAATGCAAGAGAATTGAAGTTTTACATTCTTGTAAAGTCACTACACGGCTATCGTTTCGGGCAGATCCTTAATCTAAATTAAATTTTAAGTAGGTAATTCTAGCAAAATTAAACAGATTGTTTACAGGTACATTGTAAAAAAGTATAAAAATATATTGTAAGAAAGTATAAAAATACACTGCACAGAAGGTATAAAAATGCATTGAGTATAAATAAATTGTATAAGAAATTTGACAA
>WNGS01135740.1:0-10077 GCA_020271785.1 Procambarus virginalis
CCTCCAGGCACCGCCCAGCCGGGGCCTCCAGGCACCGCCCAGCGGGGCCTCCAGGCACCGCCCAGCCGTGGCCTCCAGGCACCGCCCAGCCGGGGCCTCCAGGCACCGCCCAGCCGGGGCCTCCAGGCACCGCCCAGCCGTGGCCTCCAGGCAGCACCCAGCCGGGGCCTCCAGGCACCGCCCAGCCGGGGCCTCCAGGCACCGCCCAGCCAGGGCCTCCAGGCAGCACCCAGCCGGGGCCTCCAGGCACCGCCCAGCCGGGGCCTCCAGGCACCGCCCAGCCAGGGCCTCCAGGCACCGCCCAGCCGGGGCCTCCAGGCAGCACCCAGCCGGGGCCTCCAGGCAGCACCCAGCCAGGGCCTCCAGGCACCGTCCAGCCGGGGCCTCCAGGCAGCACCCAGCCAGGGCCTCCAGGCACCGCCCAGCCGGGGCCTCCAGGCAGCACCCAGCCGGGGCCTCCAGGCAGCACCCAGCCGGGGCCTCCAGGCACCGCCCAGCCAGGGCCTCCAGGCACCGCCCAGCCGGGCCTCCAGGCAGCACCCAGCCGGGGCCTCCAGGCAGCACCCAGCCGGGGCCTCCAGGCAGCACCCAGCCGGGGCCTCCAGGCAGCACCCAGCCGGGGCCTCCAGGCACCGTCCAGCCGGGGCCTCCAGGCACCACCCAGCCGGGGCCTCCAGGCAGCACCCAGCCGGGGCCTCCAGGCAGCACCCAGCCGGGCCTCCAGGCAGCACCCAGCCGGGGCCTCCAGGCAGCACCCAGCCGGGGCCTCCAGGCAGCACCCAGCCGGGGCCTCCAGGCAGCACCCAGCCGGGGCCTCCAGGCAGCACCCAGCCGGGGCCTCCAGGCAGCACCCAGCCGGGGCCTCCAGGCAGCACCCAGCCGGGGCCTCCAGGCAGCACCCAGCCGGGGCCTCCAGGCAGCACCCAGCCAGGGCCTCCAGGCAGCACCCAGCCGGGGCCTCCAGGCAGCACCCAGCCGGGGCCTCCAGGCAGCACCCAGCCGGGGCCTCCAGGCAGCACCCAGCCAGGGCCTCCACTCAGCACCCAGCCGGGGCCTCCAGGCAGCACCCAGCCGGGGCCTCCAGGCAGCACCCAGCCGGGGCCTCCAGGCAGCACCCAGCCAGGGCCTCCACTCAGCACCCAGCCGGGGCCTCCAGGCAGCACCCAGCCGGGGCCTCCAGGCAGCACCCAGCCGGGGCCTCCAGGCAGCACCCAGCCGGGGCCTCCAGGCAGCACCCAGCCGGGGCCTCCAGGCAGCACCCAGCCGGGCCTCCAGACACCGCCCAGCCGGGGCCTCCAGGCAGCACCCAGCCGGGGCCTCCAGGCAGCACCCAGCCAGGGCCTCCAGGCAGCACCCAGCCGGGGCCTCCAGGCAGCACCCAGCCGGGGCCTCCAGGCAGCACCCAGCCGGGGCCTCCAGGCAGCGTCCAGCCGGGGCCTCCAGGCACCGTCCAGCCGGGGCCTCCAGGCAGCACCCAGCCGGGGCCTCCAGGCAGCACCATGCAAGTGAACTTGGCGAAAGGGCACAAGACGGTAACCCACATGTAACGGGACTCGCTGAATTGTCGGGTGTCATAAAAAATGCAGTGTTTCCCCATGTCTACAAGATAGTAAGGAAAGAGTTGGAAAGAAAGGGAGGAGGAGGAGTGTACTGATAAGTAGTAGCAAAATACAGTAGTAACAGCAATATGTAATCCTTCAGTAACTGACAGAAGACCAAGACAGCAATATGACCGGAACCACGTGACAGTTATAACTGTGATAGAACGGGCAGCCTCAATCACCTGGAGAAATCGATCCTGACTTCTGATCATGGAAGACTTCAACCACGGAGAGATAGACTGGGAGAATAAAGGACCACATGAGGGCACATAAACATGGAGAACGAAACTGCTGGACGCGGCAACAATAAAGTTTTTAAGCCACCCACAAGAATGAGAAGTAATGACGAATCATCTAAATTTGACGTGGCATTCACTCCGAGCGAGTCAGACATAACGGGAATCAACTGGGAAGCGCCGTGGGAATGAGTGATGACAGTGTACTGATGTTCGAGACCTGGTGGAAGTATGGAGAACTGACTCAAGGGACCAGAAACAGGAGGCTGGCACAGTGAAGGGAAACTGTGAGGAGATAATAAATACCACTGGCAACAGAGCTCAGAGGAAAGACGACCCAATACATAATGGACTATATCACCCACAAGTGTCAGGAGGCAGCTGACAAGTTTGTCCAAGTCGAAAACAAACACAAAATACCAAGGAGGACCCCATGGTTTAATGAGGGATGAATGGCAGCCAAGCAACTAAGTACCAGGGCGTGGAGGAACTACACCAATAACATGGCCCCAGAGAGCAGATGGAAATACTTGAGGACCAGGAACTAGTACCTCAGTGTGAGAGGAGTAGCAAAGAGACAGGATGAATATAACATGGCAAATAAAGTGACAATAGAAAATTACATAGCAAATGCAACTGTGGCAGACAGCATCTTCTCGCTCTATATCCATGTTGTCCTGGGTTGTCTAGCTCATTATTTTCCATAAAACTGGAAATATGATTCTTAATCACTCTTTCAACAACTTTTATTATGTGTGATGTTAGTGCAACTGGTCTATATTTTTTTACCAAAGCTTTACTCCCCCCTTCTGCAACGGAGCTATATCTGTAGATTTAAATGCTGCTGGTATCTCCCCTTGTGGGGGTTTTCTTTTTTGTTTTCACGACTGCAATGCGTACGTCGCCAATGTACATGTGGCAGACGCTTCACGAAACTGTCGGAATTAGCAGAATAGAAAATACAAGAGCAACCGTACAGGGCCTGGCAGCAAGGTCGAGTTAGAGTCCTTGTGGGTCTCTTCTCAGACTAGCCTCACCTGGTCTTGCTCCACGTTGATCGTTGGAATCTCCTCAATGATGTAACACTTTAAGGGACTCCTAGGGTCCTCATCACATTTATAGTTTAGTGACTTACAGGCAACTCGGTGTTGAAGACACTTAGAGCTGAAGGCTTGAGTAATATTGGCAGTATTCAGAAGTGGTTCAACGGAAACACCACATAAAGCTTAACAGTAGTTTATTTACTAACTTAACCACTAATACACAGGGTGCTTGATTTACTTTACATTGCGTCAGCAAAGCTATGGTTGTATTAGCGAGACTCTTGACGTCTGGCTAATCGACTCGTATCCACTCGTGGAGAAACACCTAACTTAACACAGTTGACAGCCAAACATTTACACGGCAACCTAACTGCCGGTATGCAAAGGGATCACAAGAGTTCCAACAGGATACTCGGTAATGATGATATGCAATAAACACAATAGCACTGTCAATGGGACAGGCAATAACATGCACAATAATAATCACACACAATAACTAAATGTGTGTTGTATGTGAAGCTCACATCCACAGACGAGTGAAATGCAGTGATACCACACAGATAAACACGCATTCACCGTCGATTCACCTATAACCTGTGACAGGTATGAGAAGGTGAGAACTGTGGTTGATCCCTCAGATCAACACACACACAATAAACAATGACAAGATCTTGTACTTACAGATAAGGTACCTTTCCTTACGCACTCAATCAGTCAGGCACATTTATACAAGCACTCGTAGGTGGCCTGATAGCTGGTTTCGCTCGTAGACACGGAGGGTACTCGCAGTATCTTGAGATGATTTCATGAGAAGGGCGTGCTGTATGCTTAACAGACAGACACACGCACACACACTGGCACTGGCAGTGGGTAAGGTGGTGACGTCACGTAGGAGTGAGGGCGGCGGCGGGCGCTCGAGGCTTCACACTCGTGATAGAGTGGCGGCGGCTGTGGTACCGTGCAGGTACACTTGTGGTAAGGTCACACACACAGGTTACTTAGGCAGCGGCACTACCTGAGTTCACTCTAGGTCACTCACAACAATCTTTGTCACCAGGGGTTACCTGATACCAGTCTGTTTCGCTCTGGAGATTTGTCACTTTAGGCTTCTGAACAATATACTCACTCGTGACTCTGGGCGAGTGTGGTATATCGCAAAGACGCTGAGTTAACTTGACGGTGAGGAATGCACGGTGTTCAGTCTATTGGCCGATAGACAGAAAGATACGTCCTATTTGCAAGAGATCCCTCGCAAGAATGATTTTGCCTGAAGCTCAGGGCGTCTTGTGGGCACACACAAAAAGAGTTACAATTTGACCAATAGCATTGCAGCAAATGAGCGGGAACCAATCATATTAGCTCGTTCGATGAGCAGTAGGAGAGGTGACGTCATGAACACGTAGTGAACACGTCATAGCTGTTATTCACCATTGCACCGGTTGACCCCAGAGGTCAGACGCTGCTGGCGCCTCCCCTCTTTCACACTCTCCTCCAGGCCATGTACTCATTGACCCTTTGGTGGCCAGTATGCTTAACTCCCTGTATCTACTTTCTGCCTGGACATACGGCGGCCTCCGTATTATGAAAGTGTTCCTGGTTAAGTGGGCATTCTGGAGATACCCAACATGCCAGGTCACTATCCAGGATTAAGAGAGATAGACTTTGTGCACGAAGATCAGTGCACTGTGCACTGCAATGAGCCATTCAAGTCAGCTGTGGGAGAATCTTGGGAGACATACTCCCACACCCCTGTATCCAGGCTCTTTCTCCATAATACACTGAGTGCTCGCGCTACTGGTACTTTACATTTATTTATGAATATTGAATTACACGAGTCTGGCCCAGGAGCTGAGTGCATGGGAAGTTGTCAGTTTCTCTATCAAAGTCTTCTGAGTTCATTTGAATATCCGTTATATTTTCTGCAAGTTGGATATCATTCATAAAGAAGCTGTCTGGATCATCAATGTTCATGTTGTTTATTGGTGTGCTAAACATAGCCTCATTCTGGCTTCTTAGAATTTCAATAATTTCTTTGTTGTCCTCTGTGTACGTGCCTTCAGTCGTAATTAACGGTCCAATACTGGTGGAGGTTTTTTTATTTTGAGTTTGCATATGTGAAAAAATATTTAGGATTTTTCCTTATCTCTTGTATAGCTTTCTGTTCCAATTCCATTTCCTCAGACTCATATGATCGCTTCAACGTTTGTTCTATTTCTTCGATCTCCCTGCTTAGGCTTATTTTCCTTGCTTGTGATAGTTGTGTCTGCCGAAGCATTTCCGTTATTTTTTCCTTCTCCTGTACAGTCGTCTGCTTTCTCTTTCTAGAGTGGTCCTCTTTCTGCCCCTCCTCACCGGCACGTGCTTCAAGCAGACCTTGTAAGCTTCAGCTGTCAGTTGAGCTGTTCCCTGTGTGGGAGTTTTGTCGCTTAAGACCGTCTCCCATTGAATGTTTCTTCCCAGTCGATTCTCCAATTGTTAAATTTGAACTGATTGAATAACCCTACTTGCTTGTTGGTTCTCTTGGGCCTACTACCGTTATTAATGCTAGTTTGCACTTCAATGAGCTTATGGTCCGAGTATGTAGTGCTCGTATATATAAATAAATAAAAATATATAATTTATATATAAATAAATAAATAAATAGTGTCTGGGACAGTAATGTCTCTGATTAGCTCCTCATTGTTCGTGAATATCAGGTCCAGCGTGTTTTCGTTCCTAGTTGGTTCTGTAATCTGCTGACTGAGCGAGAATTTGTCACAGAATCTCAGTAGTTCTCTGACCTGTGGTTGGTTATTTCCAGGTTTACTTCCTGCTATAATGTTATTGTTTACTATTCTCCATTTTAAACTGGGTAGATTGAAGTCTCCAAGGAAGATAATATCTGGTACTGGGTTTGTTAGGTTAACAAGGATATTCTCTATTTTGTGGATGTGTTCAGTGAATTCCTCAACTGTTGCATCTGGCGGTTTGTATATTAGAATAATAATTAGATTTATATTTTCTACCTTGATTCCAAGTACCTCTACCATCTCATTGGTCGAGTTCAGGAGCTGAGTGCATACCAGCTTCTCTTTAATATACAGACCTACTCCTCCACTTGACCTAATTACTCTGTCACATCTATATAGATTATAATTTGGGATCCAGATTTCACTATCCATGTAGTCTTTCGTGTGGGTTTCTGTAAATACACCAAATATTGAGTTCGATTCTATTAGATTCTATTAGTATCAATAGAAGGCACCAAACCGGGAAGGCTATGTAGCACCATCAAATGTGCGGGATAATCAGAGGGCGCTAAATATCACCAAGGATGCCAATACGAGAACAAAAACGCATAAGGCGAACGATATCAAAAGTATCTGAGTCGCCAAGAATCCTATCGAGGGACAAGCGACCGTGGGGGACGGTTGGAAAACAAGACACACGCTCGTCCTGGAAGTCAGGACATTCAACAAGGATATGCACGACCGTAAGAGGGACAATGCAATGTGGACAATAAGGAGCAGGGCGGTGCTCCATTAAGTGACCGTGAGTTAAACGGGTATAGCCAATACATAACCTAGCCAGAGCCGTTTCCCACCACCGGTTACAGTGGCAAGAGGAAGGCCACTGGGAAACATGATTCTTAAGAGTACGCAGTTTGTTACCAATAACAGAAGACCAACAACTCTGCCAGCGGGCAAGGATGGAGGCATGAATAACTGGGTAAAAGTCGGAATAAGGAATACTTTTACGGGAGATGGGACAAGCGCGGATAGCTTCCTTAGCAGCAGCATCCGCATGCTCATTTAAAGAGACACCAACATGGCTGGGAACCCAGCAAAATTCAACTGACTTAAATTTACTGGAGATAAGAAACAGCCAATGTTGAATCTCGACAACCACCGGGTGAACTGGATTAAAGGACCCTAACGCCATGAGGGCACTACGAGAGTCAACTACCACCACTAAGGAGGATTGACACCGGGAAAGCAGGAGACGAAGAGCATAGAGAATAGCATAAAGTTCTGCTGTGAAGATGCTAGCCTCCGGAGGAAGGCGACACATATAAGTGTGGTCAGGAAAAACAACAGAGTAGCCCACACCGTCAGCAGACTTAGACCCATCGGTGAAGATGGGAACGGAGTGGGAGTGAGAAGAAAAGTGCTCAAGGAAGAGGCGTTTCAGAACTGTAGGAGGGGTAAAAGCTTTAGTGATGCGGGTCAGAGAAGTACAAAATTTGGGAAGGGGGACCCTCCACGGGGGCAAGGATGGAACAATACGAGGAGAAACATTAGTAAGACGAACCGAAAGAGAATCTTGTAAGCGAGACAAACGGACAGAAAGAGGAAGGTGGTGAAGAGGAACAGGAACTACAGGAGGGGTAAAAGTCAAAGCACGATAGAGGCGAGAGTGAGGATGCTGTAAGGATCGCGCAAGATAGCGAAGACTGTAGCGATCACGGCGATCCTGGAGAGACAGAAAGCCAGTGTCAGCGTACAAGCTGAGGGTAGGAGTTGAACGAAAAGCACCAGAGCTGAGGCGCAACCCAGTATGGTGCAAAGGATCAAGACGGCGAAGAGTAGAAGGAGAAGCAGAAGAGTATGCAGGGCAACCATAATCGAGTTTAGACAGGACGAGAGAGGAATGCAAATAGAGGAGCGTGTGCCTATCCGCTCCCCAAGAAGTATGGGACAAAACCTTAAGTAGGTTAAGGGCCTTAGAGCATTCCACACGGAGGTAAGAGACATGGGGCGACCAAGACAAACGAGTGTCAAAGAATAACCCCAAAAGCTTTGCGGAATCTTTGTACTCAAGGGGATGACCATAAAGTGACAAAGAGGGACGAAGAACGACCTGCTTCTGAGTAAAAGTCATGGCACAATTCTTAGTACTAGAGAACTTGAATCCATGATTGATGGCCCAAGATGACACAGCATCAATCGCAAGTTGAAGCCGCCATTGAAGGAGAGGCGAATCATCACCACGACAGCAAAGAATAAGATCGTCAACATAAAGAACGGAGAAGATGCCAGAAGGAAGGGAGGAAAGAAGACCATTGAGGGCAACCAGAAAAAGAGTAGTACTCAGAACACTACCCTGGGGCACACCTTCATACTGCTGAAAAGAGGCAGAGAGAGTGGCACCAAGCCTGACCCGAAAGGTACGACGAGAGAGAAAGCTTTGAAGGAAGAGAGGGAGATTACCACGAAGGCCAAAAGAACGAAGTTGGAACAGAATATGGTATCTCCAAGTGTCATAAGCCATTTCCAGGTAAAAAAGGACAGCAACAACGGAGGTCTTCGCAGCAAAAGCAGTACGAATATAGACTTCCAAGTTCACCAGGACATCAGTCGTGCTGCAGCACTTGCGAAAACCAAATTGAGAAGGAGAGAGGTGGCGATGGTGTTCTAAGAACCACATCAGACGGACATTTTCCACACGCTCAAAGAGCTTGCAAACACAACTCGTGAGAGCAATAGGGCGGAGGTCCTTAGGGGACGTACCGAGAGACCCTGGTTTCCGAATAGGGAGTACAATGGCATCGAGCCAGTCCTCAGGGACGGACGACGACTCGCAAACCTGGTTTTACAGACTCAGTAAATACTGAGATGTGCACGGAGGGAGATGGCGAAGCATCTCATAATGAACGTCATCTGAGCCCACCGCCGTAGATCCGCAGAGGGCCAGGGCAGACTGAAGTTCAGAAAGAGAGAAAGGATCGTTTTAGGGAAGGCGGAGATGAGTGCGGAAATCTAAAGGATAAGATTCAAGAACAGGCTTACGAAGAAGGAAGGATTGAGGAAGATGAGAACCAGAGCTAACAGAAGAAAAGTTGGAACTCAGCTCGGTCGCGACCTGCACTGGATCTTCCACAAGAGTCCCACGGAGGTGGAGAACCGGCGAGACATCCGGAACGAACTTGCCCGCAATCTTGCGGATCTTCTTCCAGATCTGCTGCAGAGGAGTATCGAACGTAATGGTGGAAACATAAGATTCCAACTCTCACGTTTAGCTGTACGGATGGTCCTACGGGCCACCGCACTTGCCTTCCGAAATAGAATAAAAGATCAGCCGTCTGCCGACGGCGGTGTTTCTTCCAGGCTGCACGCTTACAGCGGACAGCCCGAGCACAGTCCGCATTCCACCAGGGAACGCACTTCCGTGTGCCCGGGAGGAAGAGCGAGGAATAGAGTGGAGGGCAGCGTTGAAGACAGTGTCATAAAAAAGAAGGAGGGTGCGAGGAAGAGGCAGAGAGGAGAGGTCAGAGAGAGTAGCACGAGAGGGTGAATAGGCACCAGTCAGCCTTGGCAAACTGTCACCTAGGGAAGGAGAGGGGAGGGTGGAAAGAGAAAAAGGAAACGAGGATGGGGAAATGATCACTGTTATGGAGGTCATCAAGAACCTGCCACGTGAAATCTAAGTAAAGGGACGACGAGCAGAGAGAAAGATCAAGACAGGAAAGGGTACGAGTTCGAGAGTCCACTGAGTGGGCTCACCAGAATTCAGAAGAGATAGAGAAGAAGCGAGGACGAACGTTCGAGAAGACGGCCTTGGGTGTTTGTCAGAACATCACCCCAGAGGGAATGTCGACAGTTGAAATCACCCAAAAGGAGCACCGGCTCGGCAAGGAGTCCAGAAGGTGCTTAAGATCAGGAAGGGAAAGTGGGACATTTGGGGGAGATAAATGGAACAGACTGTATACCATTTCAAACCCGTTCTCGCACTTGCTTATAGTCAATATTGGCTTATTTAATAAAACGCATTGTGACATACTAATTGATTGTGAATATTTTATTTTACCTTGAAAGCTTCATAGAAAACACCGACCTTACCTAACCTTCTTAGTATGTTAAGATAGCATCTTATTGCTTCTTAATTACAATTATTACTTAACCTATACTGTGATAGGTTAAGTAATAATTGTAAATAAGAAGCAATAAATGCTTATCCTAACATACTAAGAAGGTTAGGTGAGGTCGGTGTTTTCTATGAAGCTTTTCAAGGTAAACTAAAATATTCACAATCATTAGTATGTCCATATGCACTTATTAATAAGCCAATATTTACTGCAAGCAAGTGCGAGAACAGGTTGCCCATTTACCCACAAAAACACGGGCAGCAGAACAGTGGAATAGGTGACGGAAGAAGTAGGGGAACGAAGGGAATATCAGATCGAGTTAAGAGAGCAGTAGAGTTACGGGCCCCAGCAAG
>WNGS01135750.1:0-15196 GCA_020271785.1 Procambarus virginalis
CATATATCAGAAAACAGTATAGGTCCAAGGACTGACCCTGCGGGGACTCCACTCATAAACGTCTCGCCAATCTGAGAACTCACCCCTCACACTGACTCGTTGTCTCCTGTTGCTTAGGTACTCCTGTATCCAACGGAGTACCTTCCCTTTCACTCCAGCCTGCATCTCCAGCTTTTCACTAGCCTCTTGTGTGGCACTGTATCAAAGGCTTTCTGACAATCCAATAATAGGCAGTCTGCCCACCCTTCTCTCTCTCTTGCCTTATTTTTGTTGCCTGGTCGTAGAATTAAAGTAACCCTGTGAGGCAGGGCCTGCCATCCCTGAATCCATGTTGATGCTGTGTTACAAAGTTCTTTCGCTCCAGGTGCTCCACTAGCTTTCTTCGCACAATCTTCTCCATCAGCTTACATGGTATGCAGGTTAGGGACACTGGCCTGTAGTTCAGTGCCTCCTGTCTATCCCCTTTCTTGTATATCGGGACTACGTTAGCTGCTTTCCAAATTTCTGGCAGTTCCCTGTTGCCAGTGATTTGATAGACACTATGGAGAGTGGGAGGCACAGTTCTTCTGCTCCTTCCTTTAGTATCCAAGGGGTGATTCCATCTGGGCCTATAGCCTTTGTCACATCCAACTCTAGTAACACTTCCTTACTTCCCGCTGGTAATCTCAAACTCTTCCAGTGGTTCCTGGTTAGCTAGTCCCTCTCTTATCTCTGGGATTTCTCCTTGCTCTAAGGTGAAGACCTCTTGGAATTTCTTATTCTGTTCCTCACACACTTCCTTGTCGTTTGTAGTGAATCCTTCTGCCCCTATCCTTAATTTCATAACCTGTTCCTCTACTGTTGTTTTTCTCCTGATGCGGCTATGCAGCAATTTAGGCTGAGTCTTTGCCTTGCTTGCGATGTCATTTCGTATTGTCTTTCTGCCTCTCTTCTCATTCTGACATATTCGTTCCTGGCATTCTGGTATCTTTCTCTGCTTTCCAGTGTTCTGTTATTCCTATAGTTTCTCCATGGCCTTTTACTTTGCTGCTTAGCTAGCCTACATCTCTGATTAAACCATGGGTTTCTCATCTTCATTTCACTATTTTCCTTTTGGGCTGGGACAAACTTGTTTGCTGCGTCCTTGCATTTTTCGTGATGTAGTCCATCATATCTTGGGCTGTCTTTTCCCTGAGCTCTGTTTCCCATGCTATGTCTGTTAGGAATTTCCTTATCTCCTCATAGTTTCCCATAGTTGTGTGTGTGTGTGTGTACTCACCTATTTGTACTCACCTATTTGTGCTTGCAGGATCGAGCATTGACTCTTGGATCCCGCCTTTCCAGCTATTCGTTGTTTACAGCAATGACTCCTGTCCCATTTCCCTATCATACCTAGTCTTAAAAGTATGAATAGTATTTGCTTCCACAACCTGTTCCCCAAGTGCAATCCATTTTTCCACTACTCTCACGCTAAAAGAAAACTTCCTAACATCTCTGTGACTCATCTGAGTTTCCAGTTTCCACCCATGTCCCCTCGTTCTGTTATTATTACGTGTGAACATTTCATCTATTTCCACTTTGTCAATTCCCCGAGTATTTTATATGTCCCTATCATATCTCCTCTCTCCCTTCTTTTCTCTAGTGTCGTAAGGTTCAGTTCCTTCAGACGCTCTTCATATCCCATCCCTCGTAACCTGGGACAAGCCTCGTCGCAAACCTCTGAACCTTCTCCAGTTTCCTTATGTGTTTCTTCAGGTGGGGGCTCCATGATGGCGCGGCATACTCTAAGACGGGTCTCACGTAGGCAGTGTAAAGCGCCCTAAAAGCCTCCTCATTTAGGTTCTGAATGAAGTTCTAATTTTCGCCAGTGTCGTTATCCTATTTATATGTGCCTCAGGAGTTAGATTAGGTGTCACATCCACTCCCAGATCTCTTTCTCGAATCGTTACAGGTAGGCTGTTCCCCTTCATTGTGTACTGTCCCTTTGGTCTCCTATCACCTGATCCCATTTCCATAACTTTACATTTACTGGTGTTAAACTCCAGTAGCCATTTCCCTGACCATCTCTGCAACCTGTTTAAGTCCTCTTGGAGGATCCTACAATCCTCGTCTGTCACAACTCTTCTCATTAATTTTGCGTCATCCGCAAGCATTGACATGTATGATTCCACTCCTGTAAACATGTCATTTACGTAAATTAGAAAGAGAATTGGTCCCAGCACCGATCCTTGAGGTACTCCACTTGTTACTGTTCGCCAGTCCGACTTCTCGCCCCTTACCATTACACTCTGGCTCCTTCCTGTTAGGTAGTTCTTCACCCATTCTAGGGCCTTTCCGCTCACTCCTGCCTGCCTCTCAAGTTTGTATAGCAGTCTCATGTGCGGTACTGTATCAAAGGCCTTTTGGCAGTCAAGAAATATGCAGTTTGCCCAGCCTTCTCTGTCCTGCCTTATCCTTGTACTTTATCATAGAATTCTAGAAGGTTTGTTAGGCAAGGCATGTGTGTGTGTGTGTGTGTGTGTGTGTGTGGTGTGTGTGTGTGTGTGTGTGTGTGTGTGTGTGTGTGTGTGTGTGTGTGTGGTGTGTGTGTGTGTGTGTGTGTGTGTTGTGTGTGTACTCACCTAATTGTGCTTGCGGGGGTTGAGCTTTGGCTCTTTGGTCCCGCCTCTCAACTGTCAATCAACAGGTGTACAGATTCCTGAGCCTACTGGGCTCTATCATATCTACATTTGAAACTGTGTATGGAGTCAGCCTCCACCACATCACTTCCTAGTGCATTCCATTTATTAACTACTCTGACACTGAAAAAATTCTTTCTAACGTCTCTGTGGCTCATCTGGGTACTAAGTTTCCACCTGTGTCCCCTTGTTCGTGTCCCACCCGTGGTGAAGAGTTTGTCTTTGTCCGCCCTGTCAATTCCCCTGAGAATTTTGTAGGTGGTTATCATGTCTCCCCTTACTCTTCTGTTTTCCAGGGATGTGAGGTTCAGCTCCTTTAGCCTTTCCTCGTAGCTCAATCCTCTCAGTTCCGGGACGAGCCTGGTGGCATACCGCTGAATCTTCTCTAACTTTGTCTTGTGTTTAACTAGGTATGGACTCCAGGCTGGAGCTGCATACTCCAGGATTGGTCTTACATAAGTGGTATACAGGGTTCTGAAAGATTCCTTACACAATTTCTAAAGGCAGTTCTTATGTTGGCCAGTCTAGCATATGCCGCTGATGATATTCTTTTGATGTGGGCTTCTGGGGACAGGTTCGGTGTGATATCAACCCCCAGATCTTTCTCTCTATTTGACTCTTGCAGGATTTCCCCTCCCAAATGATACCTTGTGTTCAGCCTCCTGCTCCCTTCTCCTAATTTCATCACCTTACACTTTCCCGAGTTGAACTTTAGCAGCCATTTTCTAGACCATTCCTCCAGTTTATCCAGGTCATCCTGTAGTCTCTGTCTATCTTCATCCGTCTTGATTCTTCTCATAATTTTTGCATCATCAGCAAACATTGAGAGGAATGAGTCTATACCCTCCGGAAGATCGTTCACATATATTAGAAACAGGATGGGTCCAAGTACTGAGCCCTGTGGGACTCCGCTGGTGACATCTCGCCACTCGCTGTTTCCTGTTGCTTAAGTACTCCCTTATCCACTGGAGCACCTTCCCTTTTACTCCTGCCTGTTGCTCCAACTTTTTTAACAGCCTTTTGTGCGGTACTGTGTCAAAGGCTTTTTGGCAATCCAGGAAAATGCAGTCGGCCCACCCTTCTCTTTCCTGCCTAATTTTTGTTGCTTGGTCATAAAATTCTATTAAACCTGTGAGGCACGATTTACCATCCCTGAACCCATGTTGGTGGTGCGTTACAAAGTTATTTCCCTCTAGATGCTCTACGAGCCTTTTCCTCACGATCTTCTCCATTACCTTGCATGGTATACAAGTTAAGGAAACTGGCCTGTAATTCAGTGCCTCTTGCCTGTCACCCTTTTTGTATATTGGGACCACGTTAGCTGTCTTCCAACTTTCTGGTAAGTCTCCTGTTTCCAGTGACCTGTTATACACCATAGAGAGTGGCACACTTAGTGCTTCTGCACCTTCCTTTAGTATCCATGGTGAGATTCTGTCAGGCCCAACAGCCTTTGTCACATCCAGCTCCAGCAGACACCTTTTGACCTCATCACTGGTGAGGTCAAATTCCTCCAAGGTTGCTTGGTTTGCCACCTCCTCATTTAGTGCAGGGGCTTCTCCTTGTTCTATTGTGAAGACCTCCTGGAATCTCTTGTTGAGTTCTTCACACACCTCCTTGTCATTCTCTGTGTATCTGTTCTCCGCTTTTCGCAGCTTCATCACTTGTTCCTTCACTGCTGTTTTCCTCCTGATGTGGCTGTGGAGCAGCTTTGGTTGGGTCTTGGCTTTACTCGCGATGTCATTTTCAAACTGTCTCTCTGCTTCCCTCCTCACTCTGAGGTACTCATTTCTGGCCCTCTGGTATCTCTCCCTGCTCTCTGGTGTTCTGTTATTTCTGTAATTTCTCCATGTTCTTTTACTCAGTTGCTTCGCTACCTTGCATTCCTGGTTGAACCATGGGTTTTTCTGTTGTTTTTCGTTTTTCTCCTTTTGGAATGGGATAAACCTCTCTGCAGCTTCCTGGCACTTCTGGGTGACAAAATCCATCATGACCTGCACATTCTTGTCTCTAAGTTCTGTTTCCCATGGTATTCCTCTGAGGAAGCTCCTCATCTCGTCATATTTTCCTCTTCGGTAATTCAGTCTTTTTCCCTCCACTCCCATCCTTGGATAGGTTATCCCTACCTCCACCAAGTACTCAAAGGTCAGTACACTGTGGTCACTCATTCCTATGGGGGCTTCAACTTTGACTTCCCTTATTTCTGACTCATTCAGGGTGAATATCAAGTCGAGTCTAGCTGGTTCATCATTGCCTCTCACTCTTGTGGGTTCCTTGACATGCTGGCTCAGAAAATTCCTTGTTGCCACTTCCAAGAGTTTAGCTCTCCACGTATCTGCACCACCATGTGGGTCCCCATTCTCCCAGTTTATCTTTCCATGGTTGAAATTGCCCATGATTAAGAGTCTGGAGCCATTCCTGCAGGCAACTGAAGCTACTCTCTCTATTATATTAATGGTTGCCATGTTGTTCCTATCAAACTCCTGTCTAGGTCTTCTGTCATTTAGGGGAGGGTTGTAAATGACTGCCACTATTATCTTAGGTCCACCCATTGTTATAGTTCCTGTTATGTAATCTCTGAATCCGTCACAGCCCGGAATTTCCATCTCATCAAAACTCCAGTCCTTCCTTATCAGCAAGGCCACTCCTCCACCTCCTCTCCCTTCCCTCTCTTTCCTTACTATATAGTAGTCCTTTGGAAACACAGCATCTGTTATGACTCCTGACAATTTTGTTTCTGTTAGTCCTATTACATCAGGGTTTTCTTCTTGCACCCTTTCTGCCAGTTCACTTGCTTTATTGGTAATCCCATCAATGTTTGAGTACATTACCTTGAAGCTCACTTTCTTGCATCCAATTTCACCCTCACTCCCAACAAGTGTAGGAAGTTGTTTTATGGTCATTGTTACTTGGGTAGGCTCCTCCTCCTGTGAGGTAGTTTCCAGGGGTCCAGGGGGAGGTGGAGTGGGGGATGGGGGGCTTAGGTCTTCCTCAGGCCTGCTTGGGGCAGGAGGAAATCCTGGGGGTGAGGGAGCAGGGATTGCTTGGGGAAAGGCCACGCCTCCTGCAGTGTAGTTGACAGGGGTTTGGAGGGAGATGGAGTGGGGGATAGAGGGCTTTGGTCTTGCTCAGGCCTGCTTGGGGCAGGGAGAAGACCAGGGGCTGGGAAAGCAGGGGCTACTTGGGGTAAGGGGAGGGGGAGGATTTGAGTTTCCTGATGGGCATTGTGCATGGGCAAGGAAGGGTTTGTGCTGGGGAGGGAGGGCCCTATTGGGTGGAGGGCTGGGGTGTTGCATTCCCCCCTTGGGTTCCTGGGTTGCTGGACTGGGGTTCCCCACTCCCCTCTGGGATTGCTGGGTTGGAGGCTGAGGTTCCCTGGCTCCCTTCCCTCTCCTTGCGCCTTTTCCTTGCATGGTAGGTCCCCCATGTTTTTTTTCTCTCTCCTTTCATTCTATGCTGGGATAATTAAGGTTACTTTTGACTATAAGGAATAGAAAGTAATGGTTCAACTGTATAAATCTCTGGTGCCATAATCTCATGGTGCCATAATTCCATAATCACTTTGATTATCGAATCCAAGCATGGAGACCTCATTTTCAGAAACACATACCTGTTCTATACGGTGCAACACTGGGCAACGAAAGTTATTCCAGAGCTAAGTCATCTCTCGTATCTGGAACACTTGAAGGCCACAGAGCAAACAACACTGCAAACCAGGCATGACAGGTCGGATCTCATTGAGATTTTTGAGAAACTAAACAAGTTAGAAGAAGTTGATCCGAATATTTTCTTCTGAAGGTCAGATGTAACACAAACAAGGAGCAACGGTAACAAGCTTAACAAGCTACAATGTAGGACTGAGAAAAGGAGACGGTTTTTCATCCACAGGGTTATTAACCCATGGAACCGTCTATATGTTAAAGCTGTAAATGCCAAAACTCTGTTAACATTTAAAGTACAGCTGGAAAAGATCATCAAGACAAATGGGGGACTTTCGACAAACCGTCGGCTTCCTGTCCTCATCGCAGTCACTAGTATTAGTGGCTCTCAGGTAAACTCAGGTATATTTGCAAGGCTTGGGAAGGAAGGTTCCAACCCCTTGGAACCAAGGGAACCCCTTGGTTCCAAGGGGTTGTCATTGCCAGGGGGTGGTAATGGGGGACGAGCTCCCATGACCTATAAAATGCTCCTATATGGCATGCGTCTCAAATAGCCTCTGACAACCAAGTCCAACTCCTGGCCTGCACGGGTGGCTTAGTCTTTAAGTCCGGCGGAACTGCTTTTACCGACAGGAGAAGGGGCGAGGGCGTGCCTCTGGCGCCTTAAAACCAGCTGCTCCGGGTAGATGGGACTCGATAGCCTTGGAAGGCAGTCCATCTAGGGGAAGGAAAACCCCGATTTTAAACCTCTGCTGCCTTGCAGCCATACCCCTTTTCTGGGAAAGGCTTCAGGAGTCAACCTCGAGGAAAAATCCGGAGTTGGAGCCCCTAAGGCAGTTCGTTGTTGACGTCGACCTCGTTCTGGCAGCTCCTGCGACGTTGCTGGAACCATGTGTATTGGCATTTGCCTTTCTATTGGATAATTTCAGCAACGTGGAGAGGGGGGATTTGCTGCATGGGTAACAGCTCCTCCTCCATATCTACCTACCCAGGCTTTGCGCCCTGGAGAGGACACTCCAGCTTCGCCTCACAGCGTCGAACCAACACGGGAAGTGACAGTCTACCGGTTTTAAGTCTTCTGCTCGATTGGCGAAGAGTGTGACGCCAGGGGTTGCTTCTGACGGTGGGAGGGGTCATCGTGCCCCACTGGGCAGCTACCGCCCGCCTCAAGCTGGGCAAACCCCAGCCAATAAGGTGTTGCCTCGCCACGGTCCGTTAACCTCACTGGGTGCGTGGGGTTTAGGGTGAAAACCGACAAGCGGCCCGACAACTTTGCACCAAGCAATATCATACCCAAAAAGAAAATATCAACTGCCCTAAAGCTGGGCACATGGAACGTCAGGACACTGACACCAGGTTTCTCTGACGACCTGCAAGAAATCAATGACGCCCGAAAAACAGCAATCATTGATAGGGAGCTGAGCAAACTGCAGATGGATATTGTTGCTCTCCAAGAGACCAGGCTCCCTGGATCAGGATCTGTGAGAGAGAGGACCTTCTCTTTCTTCTGGCAAGGAAAACCACCTGATGAGACCAGAGAACATGGTGTGGGATTTGCCGTCAGGAATACACTGTTGGGATACATTATGCCACCGATGGGGGAAACCGAACGAATTCTGTCTCTGCAACTGCACTCCCAAACAGGACCAGTCAATGTAATTAGTGCATATGCACCAACCCTGACTTCTCCAGCAGAGGCAAAGGAAAAATTCTACGATGACCTCAACAGAGTCATAGCAAAAATCCCTGTAAAGGAGCCACTGTTTATCCTCGGCGACTTCAACGCCAGAGTGGGTGCCGAGCACAACATTTGGCCCACTTGTCTGGGTAAATTCGGCATAGGGAGGATGAATGAGAACGGGCAACGTTTGCTAGAACTCTGCTGCCTTCATGGTCTCTGTGTCACCAACACGTTCTTTGGCACAAAGCCTCAACACCGAGTATCTTGGAGACACCCCAGATCCAAGCACTGGCACCAGCTTGACCTGATTCTTACCAGGCGTGCAAGTTTACCCAGTGTCAAGATTACGCGTAGCTACCAGAGTGCTGTCTGTGACACCGACCACTCCCTGGTCTGTAGCAGGGTCAAGATGCAACCAAAGAAGATTCATCACTCAAAAAAGACGGGCAGACCTCGCATCGACACCACTAAGACCCGAAACCAGGACAAGGTGAAAGATTTTGCACGAGTGCTCGAGGAAGCTCTCCCTGGCCCAGCCGGGGTCACTGCCTGTAAAAGATGGGAACACTTCAGAGACGCTGTGTTCAACGCTGCCATTTCCACCTTTGGCAAGAAGACCAGCAGGTCGGCTGACTGGTTCGAGGCTCACTCGGAAGAGATGACACCTGTCATTGAAGAGAAGAGAAACGCCTTGGCAGCCTACAAAGCCTGCCCAAGTCAGCGCAACTTACAGATCCTTCGGGCCATCCGCTGCAAAGTACAGCAGAGCGCCAGGCGATGTGCCAACAACTATTGGCTCCAGCTCTGCTCCCAGATACAGACTGCAGCGGATACAGGCAATGTAAGGGGAATGTATGACGGCATCAAGCAGGCCCTCGGCCCAATCCAGAGGAAGACCGCTCCTCTGAAATCTGCCACTGGCGAGGTGATTCAGGACCAGACACTGCAGCTGAAGCGCTGGGTCGAGCACTACTCTGAGCTATACGCCAGGGACAATGTGGTCACCGAAGACGCCCTGAGCGCCATTGAGTGTCTGCCTGTGCTAATGGAGCTCGACAGCGAACCGACCCTCGAAGAACTCAGTGATGCCCTAGACTCCCTTGCTCCTGGTAAAGCTCCTGGCAAAGATGGCATTCCTGCTGAGACCTTGAAGTGCTGCAGAGGTAGCCTGCTCATGGAGCTGCATGAAATTCTCTGTCTCTGCTGGGAAGAAGGAGAGGTGCCACAGGACATGAGGGATGCCAACATCGTCACGCTGTATAAGAATAAAGGTGACAGGGGCGACTGCAACAACTACCGTGGAATCTCCCTCCTCAGTACTGTCGGAAAGCTGTTTGCTCGAGTCGCATTGAAGAGGCTCCAAGTACTTGCAGAGAGAGTCTATCCAGAATCACAATGCGGATTCAGAGCTGACAGGTCCACAATCGACATGGTCTTTTCCCTCAGACAACTGCAGGAGAAATGCAGGGAACAGAAGCAGCCACTCTTCATAGCCTTCATAGATCTGACGAAGGCCTTCGACCTCGTCAGCAGGGATGGCCTGTTCAAGATCCTCCCCAAGATCGGATGCCCACCCAGGCTCCTCAGCATCATCAGATCTTTCCATGAGAACATGAGGGGCACCGTGGTCTTTGATGGACTAACATCAGACGCCTTTGACATCCGAAGTGGAGTAAAGCAGGGCTGCGTACTGGCTCCAACCCTATTCGGGATTTTCTTCGCAGTTATGCTGCGGCACGCCTTCGGATCTGTCACGGAAGGCATTTACCTCCGGACCAGGTCGGATGGAAAGCTCTTTAACCTCGCCAGGCTGAGAGCCAAGACGAAGGTTCGGCTGAGGTGTCTGCGCGACTTCCTTTTCGCCGACGACGCAGCAGTCACTGCCCACTCAGCCGAAGACCTCCAACGGCTCATGACCCGCTTCAGCGAGGCCTCTCAGGCTTTCGGACTCACCATCAGCCTGAAGAAAACACAAGTCATGGGACAAGGAGTGGACTCCCCACCTGACATCGGCATCTCCGATTCCAAACTGGAAGTCGTTCACGACTTCGTGTACCTGGGCTCCACAATCTCTGACTCCCTCTCTCTTGATACGGAGCTAAACAAACGCATCGGTAAGGCATCTACTACCATGTCGAGACTGACAAAGAGAGTGTGGGCCAACAATAGGCTGACTGAGTATACTAAGATTCAGGTTTACAGAGCCTGTGTCCTGAGCACTCTCCTTTATGGCAGTGAGTCTTGGACACTCCGCGCCCGTCAGGAAAGACAGCTGAATGCCTTCCACATGCGCTGCCTTCGACACATCTTGGACATCACCTGGCAGGACAAGGTGACAAACAACAACGTCTTGGGGAGAGCAAGAATCACCAGCATGTACACAATGCTGAAACAGAGACGAATGCGCTGGCTCGGGCACGTTGTGCGAATGGGCGACGGCAGGATCCCCAAGGATCTCCTGTATGGAGAGTTGATGCAGGGAAAGCGTCCAACAGGCAAGCCCCAGCTACGGTACAAAGACGTATGTAAGAGGGACCTGAAAGCCATGGACGTCGATCTTGCTATATGGGAGACACTGGCTGCAGACCGTTCAGCCTGGAGGCAGTCTGTTCAAAGAGGTCTCTCCAAGTTCGAGGAGTCACTTGCCAAGGAATCGGAGGCAAAGAGACAGAGAAGGAAAGCCAATAGCCAGGAAGACAGACCAGAATCGGACTTCGTTTGTGCTCGGTGTGGGATGGACTGCCACTCTCGGATTGGCCTCATCAGTCACACCAGACGCTGCACCAGGATTGACAACCAAGGCGCAACTCCATAGTCTCCCGAGACTGAAGGATGCCTACTACTACTATTTGCAAGCACACTGAACCTCTTCAAACATTATGGACACTTATGGGATATAACACCTATATACTATAAGATGGGCTGTATTATGTTTCCACAATCTATAAAACTTGTGCTACACTCAAAACGTCTTTCATTTGTATATACCATTCTGATAAGAGCAGTTTGTGTAAAGATTTTCCCATAGGTCGACTGCCAAATTGACTCTGTTGGGTGACGCATTATGGTGAAACATCAATGTTGACCGTTAGGCAATATTGACAACAAGTACTGTCTCTAACATGAGTAACTTACATATACCTGGTTGATACCTGGTTGATGGGGTTCTGGGAGTTCTTCTACTCCCCAAGCCCGGCCCGAGGCCAGGCTCGACTTGTGAGAGTTTGGTTCACCAGGCTGTTGCTTGGAGCGGCCCGCAGAGCCACATACCCACCACAGCCCGGCTGATCCGGGACTTCTCTTAGGAAACAGTCCAGTTTTCTCTTGAAAATGTCCACGGTTGTTCCGGCAATATTTCTTATAGTCGCTGGGAGGACATTGAACAACCGCGGACCTCTGATGTTTATACAGTGTTCTCTGATTGTGCCTATGGCACTCTGCTCTTCACTGGTTCAATCTTGCATTTTCTTCCATATCGTTCACTCCAGTACGTTGTTATTTTACTGTGTAGATTTGGGACCTGGCCCTCCAGAATTTTCCACGTGTATATTATTTGGTATCTCTCTCGTCTCCTTTCTAGAGAGTACATTTGGAGAGCTTTGAGACGATCCCAATAATTTAGGTGTTTTATCTCGTCTATGCGTGCCGTATATGTTTTCTGTATTCCCTCTATTTCAGCAATCTCTCCTGCTCTGAAGGGGGAAGTGAGTACTGAGCAGTACTCGGGACGGGACAACACAAGTGACTTGAAGAGTACAACCATTGTGATGGGATCCCTGGATTTAAAAGTTCTCATAATCCATCCGATCATTTTTCTGGCTGATGCGATATTTGCTTGGTTATGCTCCCTAAACGTTAGATCGTCGGACATCATTATTCCCAGATCCTTGACATGCTGTTTTTCTACTATGGGAAGATTTGATTGTGTTTTGTACCCTGTATTATGTTTCAGATCCTCATTTTTGCCGTACCTGAGTACCTGAAATTTATCACTGTTGAACATCATATTATTTTCTGCTGCCCAATCGAAAACATTGTTGACATCTGTTTGTAGTTTTTCAATGACTTCAGCAGAGGTAATTTTCATGCTGATTTTTGTGTCATCTGCAAAGGACGACACGAAGCTGTGACGTGTATTTTTGTCTATATCAGATATGAGAATAAGGAACAGTAGCGGTGCAAGGACTGTACCTTGAGGTACAGAGCTTTTAACATCGCTTGGACTCGATTTTATCTGATTGACTGTTACTCTTTGTGTTCTGTTCGACAGGAAATTGAGTATCCAGCGTCCTACTTTTCCAGTTATTCCCATTGACCTGATTTTGTGAGCTATCACCCCATGGTCACATTTGTCGAACGCCTTTGCAAAGTCTGTGTATACAACATCTGCATTTTGCTTTTCTTCTAGGGCTTCTGTGATTTTGTCATAGTGGTTGAGTAACTGTGACAGACAGGATCTTCCCGCTCTAAATCCATGTTGTCCTGGATTGTGCAATTCATTGTTTTCCATAAAACTAGAAATTTGATTCCTAATCACTCTTTCAAACACTTTTATTATGTGTGATGTTAGTGCAACTGGCCTATAATTTTTTGCCAAGGCTTTACTCCCCCCCTTGTGCAATGGAGCTATATCTGCAGATTTAAGTGCTGCTGGTATCTCCCCTGTATCCAGGCTCTTTCTCCATATTACGCTGAGTGCTCTCGCTACTGGTACCTTACATTTCTTTATGAATATTGAATTCCATGAATCAGGCCCAGGAGCTGAGTGCATGGGCATATTGTCAATTTCTCTTTCAAAGTCTTCCGAGTTTGTGGTAATATCCGTTATATTATCTGCAGCTTGAATGTCATTCATAAAGAAGCTATTTTCGTAATAGTTATGTGTGCAGGATAACTCTACACAATGTTAATAATCCTCAAATTATGCTGCAATGTACCTGTTGATAATCCTCAAATTTTGCTACAATATGCCTATTAATTTGATTACCTAATTACTTATCAGATTAAGGACCTGCACGAAACGGTACGCATGATAGTGGCTTTGCAAGAGTGTTAAACATCAATGCCATGTACTCCCATAAACCCAATGTACTCTCTTGTATATAAATAAATTAATTGGACATGGTTTCATGCTGTGCCTCTTCATATATGAACACTGACTGAATCTCTTCCTACACTATGGACGTGTAATGTTGGAGGGTTAATGTTGACTGTTTGGCAATGTTGACTACAAGTACAGTCTCTAAACTAAGAAACTTACATATGAAGTGCGCTATTTTCGTAATTGTTAATGTATATCCTCCACACCCCGCCCACCCATTGTCATGATGCGATGCTGTGCCTCTTCATGTTTTAAAGCCAAGTGAATCTCTTCAAACACTATGGACTGGTCACTTCACGGTGGAGCGTTATTGTTGGCGGTTAAGCAAGCACGGAGTGTTGTTCCTTAGAAGTAGTCTAGATATGAAAACTTTGCAGTCAACACTGCAGTTTCTTCTCTATAATAGAAGCAGTATTTGGGAAGATTTTCGGCTTATGATAACTGCACGAGTTTTGATGTTGGGAGATGTATCACAGTGGAAGACTTCAAATGATTTTTCCTTCCTATTATGATTATTGTTAATTCACGATACCTATCGAGGTTTAATACACGTAAATTACTGTAGTAAGACAAGATGCAATTACGAAAGCTGTTTAAATCCTAGGAAAATCAAAAATTTTCTTGATGGGCACATGAGTCCACCATTATCAAAGGTTTTTATGTAACCTATTATTTATCTGGTAAATTCAATGAGGTCACTCATCGAGTGGCCTCGACGAGGACAGGAAGCCGGAAGCCTTGTCAAACGTCCCCCCATTTGCCCTGATCGTTTGCAGCTGCATTTTAAAACCCATCAGAGTTTTGGCGTTTACGGCTTCGGTGGGTAGGCGGTTCCATAGGTTTATTACCCTATAAATATGACAAGAGACTTGATACAGAACATTCATTTATGATCCAAGAGACTTAAATTTAATGAAGTTCATATATCAGCATATATTGAACCGAAAAATGATTATTTTTTTGCATTAATTATTAAAGGAATTGTACGAGTTACAACGGTTCTATCTAAAAGCTAAGAACTACTATTTGTGACTATTGACTATCGTCACTATAGGTACTATCTAAACAGGAGGATGAACTGTAACATTAGTTAGATGAATATTGTGATAAAAGATGATTGTTGCAGTCTTTGCCATTTTCTGTAATCTTTTTATGACTACCTAATGTATTTATTCATTACTTGAGCTAATGCAAATTAACAACATTTTATGGCTGTTACATTAGAGTTTTAATATTTGATGTGGGAATTTCCAACATATTTCTACAGTGGAGAAACACAGGTGGGAGACCAATGTTTAGGTCTAGTGAACACTTTATTGCTTCTCTTCAGAATTGTGGATATGTTGCACATGATGAGTCACAATAACGTGGCTGAAGAATGTTGACCAAACCACACACTAGAATTCTTCGAGTAATCAATTTCACTAGTCAAGAATATCATCTTCTAGTGTGTGGTTTGATCAACATGGACATATTGTTTAAGTTTCATATTGCACTGCTGTGTGTACGTCTTTCATGACGGACATCCCGTACTGGAGCTGCAAGGGTGGGAAGTCTTTGAGGAACTTCATTTAATGTAGCTGAAAAGGAACTAATTTCTCTAGTGCCTTGAGCCTAGTGGTGCCTCTGCAATTTACTTTCACTATCATCAAGACACACTGGCGGTTTGGATGGACCGAGACTATAATGCCGAGAGGCCAGTCTGAGCATGGACCGTCACTGTCCACCGGAAAAACATTACCAGGGAGTAACTGAATTATATTGTAGGGGTAGTTTGCCCCATAGTGATACTCCCTTTAAAGTACTATCCTGAGTGGGAGAGTTGCTGTTTTTTTTGTTACGACATGGTGCGGAAAATAGTATCAGGAGTTGAGGATTTTTCAAACTTCATACTGCACTTTACTTTATTTAATAGTGAACAGACACCCCCAGTACTCCCTGGTAAAAAATAGATAATAAGTTGGGAGATCGCCTGTAATCGCTGTATACTTGGAGAGGGGTTGAACGTCATATTTATTTGGAAACAACCTTTAACCTAATATATATATATATATATATATATATATATATATATATATATATATATATATATATATTATAT
>WNGS01135756.1:10722-22870 GCA_020271785.1 Procambarus virginalis
TGACCGCCTAAGCACCACACCACAAGGGGTTGCAATGATGCTTGGCTTCCTGGGAAGTATGTAGGAAGGAGAGGGGGGGACTTGATACACAGGGTCGGACCTCGCCTAACAATACATAACAAAACCGCTCTTGGAACATTATGTAGTCGTTCATCCTATCCTACTTGTATAGGTTACTTTAATATTCCTCTATATCCTTTTATTTCCAGTAGAGGCTGGATCCCACACAGACTTGCTAGCTGCTGGAACATCTTGGAGTTCACCTGTGAAAACTCTCTGAACATCAAATTGGACATTCACAGCATTTTGTATAAGAGAAATGGGTTTAAACAACGGTAAACTTTCTAGTTTAAAGGTAGACTCGGTCTTCAGCCTAGTTCCTCTGGGCATAATTCTCACCTTCGTGGGGAACATGTTGATGTTCCCCACACACTAACTCTCTTTTTATATATTAAGAATGACCACAGTATCCTGTAGCGGGAAGCATTTTTTTTTTTGAGATTTTTGAGATATATACAAGAGTTGTTACATTCTTGTACAGCCACTAGTACGCGTAGCGTTTCGAGCAGGTCCCCGGAATACGATACCCTGCCGTGAAGAATAGTTTTTTCATCCAAGTACACATTTTACTGTTGCGTTAAACAGAGGCTACAGTTAAGGAATTGCGCCCAGTAAATCCTCCCCGGCCAGGATACGAACCCATAACATAGCGCTCGCGGAACGCCAGGTGAGTGTCGTACCACTACACCACGGAGACTGCATCTTGTAGCCTCTGCTCTGCAGCAGGGAGCCTCGTGGTCCCTCACCTCTCCAGTAATCTCTTGAAGCAGAGGCCAGTGACTGAGGAGAAGGGAGGGGGGGGGGTGTAGAGGCCAGGCGGAGGGGGGTGTTGATATATGCCATCAAAGACAAAGTCGATGATTGACCGAGTATTCGGGGTCTGACTTGCTGATTGGCCAATTTCCCTGCGTCTCACTCACGCTGGTCAGTTCCGCCCCTGTACAGGCTTTGAAAGCTAATTGGTCGGGTTAGGTCAAGTTCTCCAGTCTACATTTACCGATTGGCTCACTTCCCACATGCTGTTATGTGATTGGGTAGCTTCTCCAAGTACGATTATCTCATTGGTCAACTTTTCAAAGTTTTTCTCGTTGATTGGCTAACTTCCCCCAAGCCTCATTCACTGATTGGCCAACTTCCCCAAGCCTCATTCACTGATTGGCCAACTTTCCCAAGCCTCATTCACTGATTGGCCAACTTCCCCAAGCCTCATTCACTGATTGGCCAACTTCCCTAAGCCTCATTCACTGATTGGCCAACTTCCCTAAGCCACATTCACTGATTGGCCAACTTCCCCAAGCCTCATTCACTGATTGCCCGACTTCCCCAAGCCTCATTCACTGATTGGCCAACTTCCCTAAGCCTCATTCACTGATTGGCCGACTTCCCCACCGCTCACACAGTCATTAGCTGATGCACTGATGGGCTAGTTAGTATACAGTGATGAGCTAATTAGTAATGGTTTAAACATCAAGACAGTGCGAGTGAAGCGGAATACATACAATTAAATAGATTAGGGTTTACTAAATGTGTTTGTATTCAATGTCGTTTGACACCGAGAATTGGGCGATTAAAATGATAGGATTTCACCTTGCAGTGGTTCAGCCAGTTGAGTTTATTGCAATTGATATTGTTTGTTGCAGTCATCATTACTCGATATTATGTCACCCCGGGGTACTGCCTACCCCTCCCCCCCCTCCCCCGCCGTACTCTACAACCAGATCGCCAAGGACAGTACCTACCCACACCATAAGGATCACTCAGGACAGTACCTACCCCACCACAAACATCACTCAGGACAGTACCTACCCACACCACAAAGATCACTCAGGACAGTACCTACCCACACCACAAAGATCATTCAGGACAGTACCTACCCACACCACAAAGATCACTCAGGACAGTACCTACCCACACCACAAAGATCATTCAGGACAGTACCTACCCACACCCCAAGGATCACTCAGGACAGTACCTACCCACACCCCAAGGATCACTCAGGACAGTACCTACCCACACCCCAAGGATCACTCAGGACAGTACCTGCCCCACACCACAAAGATCACTCAGGACAGTACCTACCCACACCCCAAACATCACTCAGGACAGTACCTACCCACACCACAAAGATCACTCAGGACAGTACCTGCCCCACACCACAAACATCACTCAGGACAGTACCTGCCCCACACCCCAAACATCACTCAGGACAGTACCTACCCACACACCCCAAACATCACTCAGGACAGTACCTACCCACACCCCAAACATCACTCAGGACAGTACCTACCCACACCACAAACATCACTCAGGACAGTACCTACCCACACACCGCAAACATCACTCAGGACAGTACCTACCCACACCCCCAAACATCACTCAGGACAGTACCTACAACAAGATGATGGATTAACACATCGCACCACTCCCACGGGAAAGTATTAACAATGGTGAATACCTCTGGGGTTAATACTTAACTTTGCAAGTCGTGGGTAATGTCTTGGTAGTTAGTGAGAAGTTAAGAGCTGCGGAAGATATTAATATTCCTGCAATAATGCATGCAACATTTTGTTCCAGACATTTCATGAGCCAGTTATTAGGATAACTTATACTGTTCTACCTTATACACTATTATTTTGTATTTCCATCACCATCAGCAGCGTCATTATTATTATTATTATTATTATTATTATTATTATTATTATTATTATTATTATTATTATTGTTCGAAAATCAATGGAGCTCTGCGGGGATTCGAACTGGCGTTGGGGTCTCCCCAGGAGTGTGGTTCAACACACTGGACCACAATACATTATACGCAATTTAACCTGGAATACTACTGAATCCACTAGTGGTTTGGAGGCATTGAACTATCATATCAAATATCAATTTTTTTACAAATTACCCGCGTACACTGGTGTAGCAGTTCTCCCCGCATGCTCCCTTCAGATACCTGCACCAGAGTGTACGCGGATCATTTGTAAAAACTTAATTTGGTATCAGTTCAATGCCTCGAGATCCCTAGTGGATTCAGTAGTATCCCAGGTTAAATTACTTATAGAGTACCTTGGTCCAGTGGGTTAAGGCACGTGGTTGGTGGGGTGTTTACAGCCCAGTCTCAGTGATGTTCATGTTGCTGTACATGAACAGGCAGTTACAGTTATCACTGTAATCATAAATTACAAATGGTAATCATGTCAAAATATGGTCTCACAAGAGTCAAACGTGTCTAGGCTATACTGGAAACTGTCTAATAGCGCAACATCAATATACTTTATGATGGGGGACAAAAACAGCGACACATAAATATATCATAAATCGTGGATAGGTCCAGTAATATTCTTATAAGCACAACATCACTGACTAAATACAAAATAGATGGTATATATATATATCATGGATAATTGTCTCACCAGACTAAATATCAAAGACAGTGAACAATAACAGATAACCACTCAGCAGACTTACCTAAGGTCGACACAGTTACCAAATACATATCAGATAAGAATTCTGTCATAAACTGACATACTTAGAAAATTGCTCTCAAATATAAACATTATATAAGCAATGTCCACAATCTGAAAGTGAAGGGAACTATCAGAGGAAAGCACCATCATTATGACTATATAGCACTTGTAAGGGATCGGGATTGGGGATGGGACGAAGGGATGGAATGTGCCCATCCACATTGGTCGGTTGGGAATTGAACGCCGATCTGCATGAAGCGAGACATTTTTAACTCAATGCTATGAATTATAATACAAAGAAAATAGTTTCATGGTTCAACCTGATGCCTAAATGGAAACGAAGCGCGCACTCCTGCTGCCTGACGAGACCCACCTGTCGGGACAGGTTCACCTGGCGCCAGCCTCACTCCTCTCAAACACAGTCAACCATCAAAATATAATAGAGAATACTATTATCACTGATACATGTCAGTAATACAATTACACAACAAAACTTATATAGCAAACATGCACAGTAACTATTGTAACTAACTAGAGCCTATTGGGCTCTATCATATATACACTTGAAACTGTGTATAGAGTATGCAGATTTCATCCAAATAACAACTTGAGGAAGGGGGGGGATGTATAATTTATGCTTATCATTAATACAGTAAGAATTAGGTGATTATCTGATTCGTAACAGGGAGATAGCAATGGAGAAAATGGACTGAGAATGGTCCAGGGCGGACCGAAACGTCGTCGTCCCTTCACCTTCTAGTGTGTGGTCTGGTCAACATACTTCAGCCACGTTATTGTGACTCATCGCCTGCACAGGGAGATACCAACTTTCAAGAAAGGGGATAGAGAAGAGGCATCCTGTCCTCTTCTTCGCTAACTCCTTTCTTGACAATTGATACCACATTTGCCTCCTTCTATCAACTGGGTAGCTCTCCCTTCGTAAGTGACTCATTAAAAATCCGAGCTGGAGGCACACTGAGGGCCTGTACTGCCTCTTTGAGTATCCACGGGGATACATTGTTTGGTTTGTTTGGTCCAACTGCCTTAGTCTCGTCCAGTTGTTTGTTGTTTCCTTCAGTTGTCACCGCAATATTTAAGTCTCTCGTCTAGGGTCATCTCTTCTAACAATGGGAGCTGCTCAGGCTCGGTTGTGAGCACTTCATGGACACTGGCATTTAGTGCCTCGCAGATTTCCTTGTCACTTTCTGTATATGCCGCTCCCGTTGTCTGTAGTCTTGTCACTTGGTCGTTCACTGTCATTTTCCTTCTTATATGACTGTGTTGTAGTTTCGGTTCTTTCTTTCCTTTGATAGCAATCAATTTCGTAATTTCTTTCCGATTCTCTTTATATATATATATATATATATATATATATATATATATATATATACGTTCTTATCTCTGTTGCATCTATTCCTGTTTACAGTCTTCATAAGCTAGTTACAAAATTGCTGTATAACAAAGTACATAACATTTTGTAACTTACCAAGACTGTAACTTGCTTAGGTAAATGAATTGTGGGGTTCAGTCCCAGAACCCATTATGTGCCTCTGTAACCCTTTCTACTACCGCCCACACGATGGGTATGGGGTGCATAATAAATGGATTAAAAAAATCGACCTCTGTGTTTGCTCCACTCCCTCCTGCGCCTAGTGTTTATAGGCACTATGAGACCATGAGTCTGGACATTATTCTCTCCTACTTTTTGTCCTTGTTGGTATGAAAAACACTTCAGCCATAACATGAAAAATAATTCTTTTTCCGCATCTCCATTTGACATGGTCCATCATATCCTATACTGTCTTTCCTCCCACTGTGTGTGTGTGTGTGTGTGTGTGTGTGTGTGTGTGTGTGTGTGTGTGTGTGTGTGTGTGTGTGTGTGTGTGTGTGTACTCACCTAGTTGTACTCACCTAGTTGTGCTTGCGGGGGTTGAGCTCTGGCTCTTTGGTCCCGCCTCTCAACCGTCAATCAACAGGTGTACAGTTTCCTGAACCTAATGGGCTCTATCATATCTACACTTGAAACTGTGTATGGAGTCAGCCTCCACCACATCACTTCCTAATGCATTCCATTTGTCAACCACACTGTGGTGTGTGTGTGTGTGTGTGTGTGTGTGTGTGTGTGTGTGTGTGTGTGTGTGTGTGTGTGTGTGTGTGTGTAAATATCACTCAGGAGAGAACAAATCAAAGCACGTTTGCGTGTGAAGGCATTTCCAAGCTATGTAGCTAAAGTGACGGGCTAAATCTGGCGAGGGGGGAGGGGCGGGGGAGTGGAGACTGTCAACAATGGGCAAGACAATCTCAGGTATTGGGGGGGGGTTAGGTACTGGTAGTGGGCGGCATGTGAGAGGGGGGGGATTTTTTTGGGGGGGTGGGGGTGTAGTGGGTTTATGGGTGGATAGTGGTGATTCTGGGAGTAAATCCCGCTGATATGTATCCACCCATTTTCCCTCCCACGCCCACGTGTTTGTGCGCCCGCCCGCCCGCCCGCCCGCCCGTTCATAATGTCGTCCTCCCCCAAGTCCTCGCGCCCGCCCATCCGACTCTCGCTAAATATAAAATCTCAGGAAGGAAGTTGTCTGGAGAAGCTAACACGGAGGTGCTTGGTCGGGGAGGGACGTGGGTGGAGGCAGTGTGGGTGGAGGCAGCATTGGAGAGGCGGGGTGGAGGCAGCGTGGGCTGTAGCTCACTATCAGCCGTACACCACACGAAGCCTATCAATTAATACCTGGGTAAATATTTACCTAGAAAATAAACATAATTACTATGAAATGTCGCTGGTAGACGACGAGCCCAGCATGTTTATAAATATTTGGTTGGAGGCGTACGGGTGTGTTCCTGACTCACCCCGCCTGGGGAGCCGGTTGTGGGAGCTGGTGATGTGTGGGGAATGTGGGAGCTGGTGATGTGTGGGGAATGTGGGAGCATTGGTGATGAACAATGTTAGTAATGTGTGGGTAATGAAGATGGAACGTTGTAGTTCCCCATCATATCATAAATAGATTTAGACTTTTCATTTGACTTAGAGGCGGAACAGTAAACATTGACACACGTATATAGTGACACAGTGACACATATATAGTGACACAGTGACATACATAGGGGCGCCACAGGGACACACTAGTGCCAACTGAACTCTCCCTGCCCACGAATACATTTGAGCTGTTCACAGCATATTGTTGCTTTCTGCTTTGATAATGAGTTTGGCTGTGGGAGCTCTGACAGTCATGAATAACTTGGCGTGTGTTTGAAGGCGTCGGAAGAGTGTGTAAGTGTCACATAAACACAGTGTAGAGATGGGAGCACCTAGGGGGGGGGGGGGCTTATCATGGTCAGGGCGGCGGCTGAGCTAGTTGCCTCCACACTTTACAGTCGCTTGGCAATTCCTATCAAGCTGTAGATTTGCATAAATGTGAAAACGGTTGTGGTGGTGTTAGATTGTGCCGCGTTCTCTATGACTCGGGGCGGTGCTGTGGGCCTGATGCAGGGCGGTGCTGTGGGCCTGATGCAGGGCGGTGCTATGGGCCTGATGCAGGGCGGTGCTGTGGACCTGATGCAGGGCTGTGCTGTGGACCTTGAAAAGAATAAAGGCAGAACAAGACCAAGAAATAACACACCAAAAACGTGTACATTGACCCATGTAAACAGCGGCCTTAAAGATACACATAGATGAGACTGGTGGAGACTTAGCAAAATAAACATGTAAGGATGAGAGAGAAACGTCACAGTAGGCATTGAACACGGTCCAGCATTGTTCATGTTTGTGCTGCTGGTCATAATATTGAATTTTTTAATTGCCAACTAATTTTACCGGCCAACAACTATGTTAAAATACAATTTGTAGTTCAAAAGGAGACTCGTCATGAGTGGGGGACGGGATGCTAGTCTTGGATCATCTCTCTGTCTGTCTCTCCACCGTCTTGTATAATATTAGGGCTGATGGGAAAAGGAAATTCGTGATACAGATGTTCAATGGAGACTCTGCAAGGTCTTCTCTGAATGCCTTTTATTCTCTTTTCTGAAGTTATGGGTCAGACAATTTAACCAATGGTACCACAAATATACTTTATATATATACATATTAATATATATATATATATATATATATTATATATATATATATATATATATATATATATATATTGAATATAATAATAATATATTGAATTAATATTCAATATTATGAATAAGAAATCAATAATTCTTTCTTGGTTTTATATATATATATATATATATATATATATATATATATATATATGTGTATATATATATATATATATATATATATATATATATATAATTAGCGACTGTAGCAGATATATCGGTCTGAGTCGCTTAACCGTATATTTACAAAGTCACTTCAAGGAGTACTAAAGCTCTCAACTTATAGCGTGTGTCCAGCCTGGTTTAGGTGAGCTGCCCAAATTTAAGGACACTCCTCAGTAGATTTATGCTTTTATGGTCGTTTTGAAAATAGTGAGTGAAACACCGGGACAAAACGTGAGAGAGGGAGAGAGAGAGGGCGAGAGAGAGGGGAGACAGAGTAATGGAGAGAAGAAGCAATATGTAGTAAAGAAGAAATAATAATAGGTGATGGGGAAATGAGGTGGTAATGAATAGAGGAATCGTTTCCATTCCTTTTTCACCTTTCTCATGTAGTGGTAGGCTATTCATATGGATATAGTTGGATAGATTGATAGATATATGCATAGACAGATATATCATATATATATGAATATATAGTATATATATGATGAGCACCACTACTAGTATGATAGATCATACTCTCTATTTAATCCTATAATATGTATATATATCTAAATGTTCTTAATTCATCTAGAAGAACTCTCTTTGACCCGGCCAGGAAGATTTCGCCCCCCCAACGCCGTGCCAGGAATCACCCCTCAAGTACCCTTCCCCGTGGACCACCGCACCAATGATCGTCTGGCTGGACGTGGTGTACTGTGTACGTTTCGGGTGGATCCTCGGGATCGGCATGGGTTCCGACTCCTTGAATGGGTCCACCGCGTTCCCTTAGTGATCTTCTGTAGGTTTGGCTTTGGTTCAATGAGACTTTCTCACACAAATATATACTGATTACGTATATATATGTATTATATTCTACTATCATCCTATATATATATCTATATCTATTATATATATATTAAACTGTCGGAACGTTGGCCTATATGTGTGCGGGCTGTTGGAACTTGGGAGGGTCGCTAATCTAGCATGTAAACTCCCTGGCGGGCGATGCGAATCTTGGGCCGTCGCAACAGTCCCAGGAGAGATTTAATTTACCATAAAAACGTATCACTTTCCCTTATTCCTGCTGGCGCCCGTCCACCCCTTCTCCCGTCTCCACGCCCCCCCCACCCTTGGTACTCCTATAAGTCCATGCCCCCAACCCACCGGGCGTAGTACCCCTCCTGCTCCAGGTCGCGACTTACTGCTGCTAGTCCACCCTATATCTTGTCTCACCAAAGGAGTCTGAGCTGCTCCAGATTAGAGCCGGTTGGGGCGAGCTGGGAGGAGGGGATAGTTGTCGCCAAGTGAAGGTCGTAGGTGTACTCACATAATTATACCTTACTTGTGCTTCGGGGATTGAGCCTCGGGCTTTGGTGCGCCTATCAACTTCACACTTAAATCGCTTAGATGATACCAGACTCTTGTATATTTAAAACTGTGTTGTGCGAGTCTGCCTCTCACCACTCCTCACGTTTCAGCACCGGGGACGGGTGTTGGGCTAGGTTAACTAAAAATACCAGAGTACTGGTAACATTTGAACACATTTATTCAAGCGTAGGTTAGACTTGTATAAATTACGTTCGCAAGGGACTGGACCTTGTGTATGGTATGTTTTAGGCTTATTAAAGATCCCCATAGTCCCACCATGGATCCTCCCCAGGATGCAACACCAAAACATTTGCCGTACTCCCAGGTACCTATTTCCATGATTGGGTGGCATAGAGGCATCAGGTCGATAAGAAACGGTGCCCAGCACATTTCTGTCTCGGCCCGGGAACAAACTTCGAACACGAGATCATTATTAAAAGTTAACATGTATGGGTCAATGCACCCCTGCAGTTTCGTGATTTGTTATGTTCTTATGAAAGAGTATAAAACTGAACAGCTTTTCCCCGGCTGTGATCAACGATGGAAGTGAATCAGTCCGGCTTGAACCGAGGTGGAGTCAGGCTCCTCCAAGCAGACCTGCGCATAATTGTAAAACAAATTGCTGACCCGCAACACGTCCCAAACCATGACCTTTGACCTTTCCAAATTCGCTCAGAATGTAAAGGTTTATACGACTTAAAAATGGGAAAACAATATTAAAATGGGTTTAAATATTGCTACCCAAAATGAGGTATAATGGTATATATATATACATAAAAAAAAATATAGATATATATTATTATATATGAAAAAATACATAACATTGCGTACTGTAGTTTGTCATTCCAAATGAATCTTTAAAAATAATTTGTATTATATTAAATACATATATTTAAAAATATACTATATATATATAATAGATATCTAATAATATATTGCTATCTATTATGATAATTATATGATATATAGGGGACGATTTACAAAAGGAGAGATGTCTGTCCAAATTTGGAGCCCAGACGTACTTTGGTGTTAGGCTCATCAAATTGAATGAGACGGGAGTGGTCTGGCTTGAGGGCATGAACATACATGGTCGGATCACACTGTACTTCAAAAGAGACAGCGTGCCATTGGGGTCAATTCAGACCCCAACCACGATCACACCCAGCACCGCTATCGGCTACGCCCAGCTAAATATTTTGAAAAGAATTAAAGAAAAATCAGATTATAATATAACACTTTATTAACTGATCTCAGGAAAATAACCTCAATTTTCGTATCATATATTTGACAGTCAAGGTGGTCGGGGTAGCGCTAAGTGTTAATGTCATTAAGAACACGTCAGACCTGGTGAACCCAACACCCAGGTTGATTTTTATGAAGTCTGAAATGTAAACGGGATAAAAACAGGCATGTGTCGAAGTAACTACACGTTGCCGTTTACCCGCGATTGTTTATAAATTTTTTTTATTATAACTGGAAATGTTTCGAGGTTGGAATCAGGGGAGAGGTAAAGTGTAATCGAGTGTTTGAGAGGGGCAATACTGGAGGGAGATGGGGGGCACAAAGAGCGAGGGAGGAAACTGGGGGAGATGGGAGCCGCGCCATAAGGGAGAGGGTGGAACACGAAGCGGAAATCCTGGTGAGAGAACAGGGTGTGTTGAGGAGAGTTAAGTCTGTCGAGACAACTGGGTCGGGACGAAAGGGAAGGAAGATTAAGTCAGCTTACTTAGCAAAGACTACTAGCTAGAACCCGATAGCGTAGAGGGAAGCGTAATGGTGTTAGGCAGCGCTTACCAAAAAGTATCATCTGAGTGCAATAGAGTCTTTATTTACATATGTTTGTTCTGTTATCTGCCCCGATCGTCGCTCGATGGGTCAATTTACCAGTTCGTTATGTTTGATCTTTATTAACGTTTGATGGTTTCCAGCCAAAACGGTTCTTGACACTTTGTTATGTGTGATTAGATATGTCTGGGAGTTACGTTGTTCGATGATTGCATTAGTGTGTTGTGTCAGAGGTTAATTACTGCGCATGAACTGTTACTTCACTGTTTTTAGCATGCATAATTTGTCGTGATGGGATCTAAATGTTACGGTAAATGCTCGTGCACACACCACACACAACACACACCCACACCACACACACACACACACCCCAAACACTCTGCTGGTGGGACTGGGTAGCCATGGTGGCACAGCTACGTGCATGATCGTACTTCTGTGAGAGGGTTCGATTCCCGACACCAGGCAGAATCCCACCTGGGGGCATAACGTATTCTGTTCCCCTGAATTCCCTGTGACTAGACCGTCAAATAGTTCCCCTTGTCGATCGTCAGCTGTCACGGGTCTGCCCTTCCTGGTGTGTGTTTGTGTTGTGGTGTGTGTTGTGTGGTGTGTGTGTGTGTGTGTGTGTGTGTGTGTGTGTGTGGTGTGTGGTGCGGCCATACCAGAACCCACCCGTTGATGCCCGTTGAGAGTCGGGCCGCACGAGTGCAAAGCTGTCAATCACCGCGTGAAAATAAATCCCAACTAGGTTATCACACTACGCAGAGGTCTCACGTCTGCGTTGGATAGGCCTGGTGGGGGCCCGCCCCCTCGTAGTCCTAATGACTTGGGTTTGATTCCCGACGGAGGCGGAGACAAATGTGCAGAGTTTCCTTTTATCCTGATGCCTCTGTGCACTATTCAGCAGATACCGTTACCTTAGGGAGCCTTGCAAGCCGGCCTGCTTACCTGGAGCCTGCTTCTAGGGTGGTTGTGGTGTTAGAAAGAAATTATGTATCCGAATAAATAGAGGACTAATAGATCGGTTAAAAAGGGCGGGGTCCCAGAGCACACTCAAATGTAGATCGCAGACACAAATAGATTACACACATCGTCATGAGGAGGGAGTGATGGGTCCTCGGGGGTGGGGGGTTACACCACACAATACCTACATCTGGTGTCCTCGGGGGTGTGTGTTTTACGGAGCTCGTTCCCTCGTGCCCTTTGTCGTATAGCTTCCTTCC
>WNGS01135759.1:27193-49060 GCA_020271785.1 Procambarus virginalis
TCGTTTCAGCACCTACCTAGTTGCCCCGATGCCCCTGTACTCTGAACAGTAATAACCTCAGGAGAGTACTGGAAAACAGCAGAGACTTTCTCTCGCAAGACTCCGGTCAGTGACCCAACAGGCAGCATGACTGAGGTAAAAGTGGCGACTGTCACCCGGAGACAAGGGCACAGCAACCAATGATCCAGTACAAGACAGGTTGGAACCCGGAAGACACATCCAATGGCCCACCAAGCCCTGACAGGGGTTTCCAGGGCCACTAAGGTAACAACTACTAGAAGCCCGGGCAAGGTGTTGCTAACCAGTTAAGAAACCCAACAATAACAAGAAGGTAGAGGACAACACTGAAAACTCCCTGCGACGTGTACAACTCACGGGGCCTATGCAGAAGGCACCAAACACTACCAGTGGAACCTATCGCCACACTAGGCAGACCCCCAGCAGGCAAATGAAAATAAAAACACAAGAAAAACCCCGCAAAAGTAACCGTCTCCAGAGGCACAGGAGTGGTTGCTGCTTAGGTAGGAGGTCGCGCAACACCTTGCCGCCCTAACCCAGCCACAATATCAGTCCATACTAAGGGCCAAACAAGGGCCCCACAAGCCCCAGCTTGGCCCCAAGGGCGAGGCAAATGCCGAGCAGCAAGAATCTCTAATGGGAATGGTTCCCCGAATGCCCCATGGGAAGATAACCCTGTCACTCAGGGGCAGTACTCACAGGAGCTTAGGGAAGTCAGCCACTAAGCGCATGCATCCCCGGCACTGAAATGAGGTACTCACTGGCTACCGCAACAACACAACACACGGCAGTGAACGCCACACAAGGCAAACACCGCCTAGGAAACTGAGGCCAGAGAAGCGTCTATCCCGGTTGACATTAGCTTACAACTGATGCTAGGTAACCGGCGCAGTGAGGTCCGGAGCTTCCCCATCCCCTCTCGGGGCGGGAGGGCTGCGCGGATGATCGGCGCGGCTGTAAAGTGTGATGTTTGCTTGTCTGCTTGTTTCCTTGGGATTGTAGGGAGTTTCTACCTCTCTGTTCATTTTTTGTTTTAGTTTTTAACCATATGGGGTTTTTTTTGTTATGCCTACCTTTCTGGGTGCTTAACCCCGGTCGATGGCAGATAAGGAAAAACCCCAACACAAGGGGGGGGTTTTCCAGGGCCATTGCTCCCTGAAACCTCTCTGAAGGGGCCAGGTTCTGGTGCTGGTCCCTGGTAGGTCTGAACCCCTTAGCTAATGTCCCGGTTTAATATACATACATTAGCCTGATTAACTCCAGGGAGCCATAGGGCTCCCCACAGAAAAGAAGTGTCAATAGACAGATTCTTAGTAAGACAAGCAAGCAGTAAGCCATAACCTGGTCCTAGTGGTATGCCTGCAAAACGTAGGAGAGAGAGAGTACCCCCAAAGAAGTCATCACTGGCTGATGTTATAATGGAATGGGACTCCCCTTCCAAACACCAGTACCTTCCTCCCTTGGGAAAGAGTGATCACATACTCTTGGATATTAAATACGCTATGTAATATAGTCTAGTAGAGAATGGGGACAGTGAAACAGTTGTTAAACTCGACTTCAAGAGAGGATGCTATGGGAACTTGGAAATTTTTTCTTGGGTATAATTGGACAAACCTGTTGCTAGGCAAGGAAGTAAATGAGATGTATGCCAAATTTTGCAAAATATACGATGAAGGCACACAACCATTCATATCAAAACAGACATGCAGACCTAGGAAACAGGGTTGGTTCAACAGAAATTGCAAGAGGGTCAGAGATCAAAAAACACAAGCATGGAATCATTATAGTAAGAGTCCAAACCCCCAAACATACCAGCAATACAAAGACGCAAGAAACAACTACACGTCAGTAAGGAGAGAAGCAGAGAGGAACTTTGAAAAGATATAGCAGACAAATGTAAATCAGATCCAGGCTTTTTCTGTAAATTCCTTGACAAGCTGCAGGCAAAGGATAATATTCATAGGTTGAAAATGGGGGACAGATACACTGAAAGTGAAAAGGAAATGTGTGAAGCATTAAACGAAAAGTTCTAAAGTGTGTTTGTACAAAATGAGATCTTCAGAGAACCAGACACAATAAGAATTCCAGAGAACAGCATAGAGGACATAGAGGTGTATAGAGACGAAGTGAAACAAATGCTTCTGGAGCTAAGTAAGAACAAAGCAGTTGGCCCAGATGAAGCTTCACCATGGGTTCTGAGAGAATGCGCACCAGAGCTCATCTTGATTTTTTCACTTCACTTCAAAATCACTTCAGCTGATTTTTCACACTTCCCTGTGTACAGGAATCATAGCAGATGTGTGGAAAAAGGCTAACATAGTTCCAATCTACAAAAGTAGCAGCAGGAAAGACCCTCTCTATTATAGACCTGTATCATTGACAAGTGTAATAGTCAAAATATTGGAAAAAATAATTAAAACTAAATAAGTAGAACACCTGGAGAGAAATTATATAATATCAAACAGACAGTATAGTTTTTGATCTGAAAGATCCTGTGTATCAAATTTACTCAGTTTCTATGATTGAGCCACAGAGATTTTGCAGGAAAGAGAAGGTTGGGTTGACTGCATCTATCTGGACCTATAAGAGGCTTTTGACAGAGTTCCACAAAAGAGGTTGTTCTGGAAACTGGAAAATATTGGAGGGGTGACAGGTAAACTTCTAACATGGATGAAAAATTTTCTGATAGAAAAATGAGGGCAGTAATCAGAGGCAATGTATTGGACTGGAGAAACATCACAAGTGGAGTACCACAGGGTTCAGTTCTTGCACTGGTGATGTTCATTGTCTACATAAATGATCTACCAGATGGAATACAGAATTATATGAACATGTTTGCTGATGATGCTAAGATAATAGGAAGTATAATTAACTTAGATGATTGCCATGCCCTTCAAGAAGACATGGACAAAATAAATATATGGAGCACCACTTGGCAAATGGAATTTAATGTGAATAAATGTCATGTTATGGAATGTGGAATAGGAGAACATAGACCCCACACAACCTATAAATTATGTGAGAAATCTTTACAGAATTCTGATAAAGAAAGAGATCTAGGGGTGGTTCTAGACAGAAAACTATCACCTGAAGACCACATAAAGAATGTTGTGCAAGGAGCCTATGCTATGCTTTTTAACTTCAGAATTGCTTTTAAATACATGGATGGCGAAATACTAAAGAAATTGTTCATGACTTTTGTTAAGAAGCACATCAACGAACTGGAAAAGGTGCAAAGACATGCTACTAAGTGGCTCCCAGAACTGAAGGGCAAGAGCTACGAGGAGAGGTTAGAGGCATTAAATATGCCAAAACTAGAAGACAGAAGAAAAAGAGGTGATATGATCACTACATACAAAATAGTAACAGGAATTGATAAAATCGATAGGGAAGATTTCCTGAGGCCTGGAACTTTAACCCTCAAACCGCTAGGGGCCCAAATGGAATTCACACCCACAGGCGCAACAAAAAAAAAAATCCAAAAAATTCTTTCGTCTTATAGAATTGTTTATTTTTGTTCCCTGATCACGGAAAAAATAACAAAAAAATCGTAGGTAGCATATTTTAGCCGCAGTAGGGTAGGGAAGTGTGGCAAAAAAGGGGCATTGGCAGAGCCTTCGCCAGACGAGGTCTACTCCGCCCGAGCTGTCAGACGGCAGTTGCCACAAATATATTATTTCCTAATTATTTCAATGTCTCTGATTGATTTTTTCTTAGTTTTTTTGCAGTAATATTATTCCATACAGTGAATTGTGGCATATTTATATTATAAAATGTGTGAACCATCACTGTACTCAAAATTATGGTGTGCATATAAGTGATTCAATTATTATGTTCATAAAACAAAAAACAAATAGTTTTGCTGTTGTTACACTATATACACAGGTTATATATTAGTATCTGCATGTTTTGTTCACCATAACGAACTACTAAGTTGGTCTTGTGAGTCAAAAAGCAACAAGGAGTGGCCACCACACACCAGCGAGCCACTCACTGCCACGCCCTCCCTCAACACCACCTCACTCACCCTCATTTACCTCCCACAATACTGTTTTTGCATTTATTCACTATATACAGACGTTATATATACGTATTTACATGTTTTGTTCACCATAACTGTACATTTAAGCTTGTATGGTGAGTAAACGCACAAAGACGTAGCTACTCCACAGTCAGCTGATTGGCGGCCACCCTCAAGGCCACACGCACTAATATTTCTCCTCCAACAATATTGGTTGTGGTGTTATTATGCTATATACACACATTATATATAAGTATCTACCTGTTTTATTCACCATACTTGTACAAATAAGCTGGTATGGTGCCCAAAGACCCTTTGTGGTCACAGGTAAACAACACGATAATTCCTGCAGACGACGCTCCTCTCACCAAAATGGCGGCTCCCAACCTACTCCTCTCGCTGTTATCTCACACTATACACACGTTATATGTAAGTATCTACATTTGTGTTCACCATAGCGAACCACTAAGCTGGTATGGTGAGTGCAGTCAATAAATGGTGGCCACACACAGTCAGAAGACAACGCCACAATCCTCCCTCCACAGCCGTACTCCTCCCTCCATCGAGCACAGCGCTAAATATCTCCACAATCAAGCTGTTATCAGAATCCTGGTCAGTTTTATCAAATTCAGGGGGCTTCAGTAATACTATCACTGCTAAATAATAGCAGTATCACTTATATTTTGGCATTTGTAGGCGATGCTGTGGTCACAAGCTGAACAGCGGTGCTGTGAGCTCGTGCTGCGTGCGCCAGCCTTGGTGGCTGGCGCAATACTGACGTTCTCACTCTCAAGAATGTTGGGCTGGATTTTTTTTCTAGGTGGGATCTGGCAACTATCAGTCGTGGCTGTACTATAGCTGCCCCTATCCCAGGCGGGGTGTTTAAATTATAGCGCTAGACACGAAATCATATATAAATGATGTGCGCGATTTCGGTTTTGTCATTGATATCATTTATATATGATATGCGCGGTTTAAGGGTTAAGAACAAGAGGTCATGATTTAACCCTTAAACCGCGCATATCATATATAAATGATATCAGTGACAAAACCGAAACCGTGCACATCATTTATACATGATTTCGTGTCTAGCGCTATAATTTAAACGCCCCGCCTGGGATAGGGGCAGCTTTAGTACAGCCACGACCGATAGTTGCCAGATGCCACCTAGAAAAAATCCAGGCCAACATTCTTGGGTGTTAGAGAGTCAGTATTGAACAAGCCACCAAGGCTGGCGCATGCAGCACGAGCTCACAGCACCGCTGTTCAGCTTGTGACCACAGCATCGCCTATAAATGCCATAATATAAATGATACTGGTATTATTTAGCAGTGATAGTATTACTGAAGCCCCCTGACTGTGATAAAACTGACTAGGATTCTGATAATAGCAGGATTGTGGTGATATTTAGCGCTGTGCTCCATGGAGAGAGGAGTAAGGCTGTGGAGGGAGGGTTGTGGCGTCGTCTTCTGACTGTGTGTGACCACCATTTATTGACTGCACTCACCATACCAGTTTAGTGGTTCGCTATGGTGAACACAAATGTAGATACTTAAATATAACGTGTGTATAGTGTGAGATAACAGCGAGAGGAGTAAGTTGGGAGCAGCCATTTTGGTGAGGGAGGAGCGTCGTCTGCACGACTTGGCATGTTGTTTACTGATGGCCACTATGGTCTTTGGGCACCATACCAGCTTATTTGTACAGGTATGGTCAATAAAACAGGTAGATACTTATATATAATGTGTGTATATAGCATAATAACACCACAAACAATACTGTTGGAGGACAAATATTAGTGCGTCTGGCCTTGAGGATGGCCGCCGATCAGCTGACTGTGTGAGTAGCTACGTCTTTGTGCCTATACTCACCATACAAGCTTAGATGTACAGTTATGGTGAACAAAACATGTAAATACGTATATATAACGTCTGTGTATAGTGAATAAATGCAAAAACAGTATTGTGGGAGGTGAATGAGGGTGAGTGAGGTGGTGTTGAGGGAGGGAGTGGCAATGAGTGGATCGCTGGTGTTCGGCGGTCACTCCTCGTTGCTTTTTGACTGACAAGACCAACTTAGTAGTTCGTTATGGAGAACAAAACATGCAGATACTTATACATAACCTGTGTATATAGTGTAACAACAGCAAAACTATTTGTTTATTGTTTTATGAACATAATAATTGAATCACTTATATGTACACCATAATTTTGAGTACAGCGATGGTTCACACATTTTATAATATAAATATACCACAATTCACTGTATGGAATAATATTACTGCAAAAAACTTAGAAAAAATCAGAGACATTGAAATAATTAGGTAATAATATATTTGTGGCAACTGCCGCCTGACAGCTCGAGCGGAGTAGACCTCGTCTGGCGAAGGCTCTGTCAACGCCCCTTCTTTGCCACACTTGCCTACCCTATTGCGGCTAAAATATGCCACCTATGATTTTTTTGTTATTTTTTCAGTGATCAGGGAACAAAAATGAACACTTCTATAAGACGAAAGATTTTTGGGGATTTTTTTTGTTGCGCCTGTGGTTGTTAATTCCATTTGGACCCCTAGTGGTTTGAGGGTTAAACTAGCTAAACACAGATACCGAAGAAATATAGAAAATTCACGTTCGCAAACAGAGTGGTAGACGGTTGGAACAAGTTAAGTGAGGAGGTGGTGAAAGCCAAGACAGTCAGTAGTTTCAAAGCGTTATATGACAAAGAGTGCTGGGAAGACAGGACACCACGAGCGTAGCTCTCATCCTGTAACTACACTTAGGTAATTACACTTAGGTAATTACTAACACCTCTCCTCCTCGTCTCCCTCCTCACCGTCTTCCATACACCAACAAGAGTCCTCAATAAAGTTAAGATATAATGTGCATATACTGTAGAACAAAATATGAGTAGTATTAAGTATAAAACGTATTTTTAAGTTAATATTTCTGGATGTGTGTGTGGGACCAATTAATTTACATTTTGTCTTATAAAAAAATTTGTTTAGGTTTTCAAATTTTCTGTTCTTGAACCATCTCTGGGAATGAATTAAATTTGTAAATGAAGGTACCACTGTAATATTAATAATCACACTCTGAGCTCTAGGCTTATAACATTCATTCTTATGTTTAAGTTCTGCAAGAATATGAAATACTTGCCTCTCCAGTAGGTAATGGATCTGCTGGGTAATGTTGGCAACACATTCACCTTTCTGCTCTCCCTGCCCCTCCATTTCTTCAGCAACTGGCCTGTGTATTTTCTCTTCTTTTTCCTGAAAGGGAGATGGGACAAGCTTCATTAGTGTTGGTAATACAAAAGATTGTATTATCAGTATTTAAATTGCAATATTTACAGTACATTTTGATATTAAGTCTTACCAAATATCTTAAATATTTATTTTAAACAAGCTAGTCCATCTATATCTATAAGAGAGAATGTGGGTTTGTCTCTGTCCAAGGTTGGAGGCCAGATGCTTACCCAACTTCCACATATGAAGCCTGGGATGTATGGGGGTGTCATAGGCCAAGGTCAGCTACAGTTCCACGCTTTTAAGAAATAACACCATCTAACTCATCCCAACCCCATGTCATTTTCATGAAGTCAAGTCTGATGAAGTGGAACCTCAGTATTCGGATTTAACCCTTAACATGCTAGGGGTGTTATCCTTTGTTCATGCTATCCTTTGTTCCCCACAGGCGCATGTAATTTTGGAAAAAAACAAAATGTCTTCCTAACCTGTTAATTTGTGTTCACTGATCACGGGAAAAATAATAAAAAAATCGTAAGTGGCATATATTGCCCGCTATAGGGCAGAGAAGTCTGGCAAAAAACAGGCGCTGACTCAGCGTGCGTCTCAGACGGTCTGTTGATCGCCAGCTGTCAGGCCGGAGTTGCCACAAAGAGATAATTACCTAATTATTTCAATGTCTCTGATTGATTTTTCATAGTTTTTTGCTGTAATATTATTCAATAGTGTGTAGTTTGGTATATTTATATAATAAAATGAGTGAATCATCGCTGTACTCAAAAATATGGTGTGCATATTGTTGATTCAAATATGTTCATCAATCAGTGAACAAATACTTTGTTGGTTATTACACTATATACAAAGGTTATATATAAGTATCTGCATGTTTTGTTCACCATAACGAACCACTAAGTTGCTATTATGAGTCAAAAAGTAACGAGGAGTGACCGCCGTGTACCAGCCAGCCACTCACGCTCTCCCTCAAGTCATCTGACTCACCCACATTCTCCTCCCACAATACTGTTTTTGCTTTTATTCACTATATACAGACGCTATACATAAGTATCTACATTCGTCTTCACCATAACGAGCCACTAAGTTGGTATGCTGAGTGGCAGTGACAGGCAGTGGCAGCCCGCCACTGGCTGCCACTCCCTCCCTTCCTCACCTCATCTGACTTGCCACCATTCTCCACCCACCATACTGTTTTTGCTTTTATATACAGACGTTATACATAAGTATTTACATGTTTTGTTCACCATAACTGTACATCTAAGCTTGTATGGTGAGTAAAGGCACAAAGACGTAGGACCTCACACAGTCAGCTGATGGCTGCTGCCCTCAAGGCCAGATGCACTAATATTTCTCCTACAACAATACTGTTTGTGGTGGTATTACGCTATATACACGCATTATATATAAATATCTACCTGTTTTATTCACCATACTTGTACAAGTAAACTGGTAAGGTGCCCAAAGACCATCGTGCTAACCAGTAAACAACACCATCGTCTGCACGGTGGCGCCGTGCAGACGATGCCACCGCCCTCACCAAAATGGCAGCTCCCAACCTACTCCTCTTGCTGTTTATACCCTCTATACACACATTATATATAAGTATCTACATTTGTGTTCACCATAGCGAACCACTAAGCTGGTATGGTGAGTGCAGTCAATAAAAGGTGGCCACACACGGTCAGGAGACATCGCCACCATCCTCCCTCCCACAGCATTACTCCTCCCTCCATGGCGCACAGCGCTAAATATCACCACAATCCATGCTATTATCAGCACCCTGGTCAGTTTTATCACAGTCATGGGTCTTCTATAATAATATCATCGCTACATAATAGCATGAACAAGTATATTATGGCATTTTTAGGCGATGCTGTGGTCACAAGCTGAACAACAGTGCTGTTAGCTCATGCTGTGTGCGTCAGGCTTGGTTGCTCACTCAATACTAAGGCCCCTAACACCCGGGAGTTTGGCCCACGATTTTTTTTTAAAATGGCGTCTGTTTACAAGAGCCCTGATGAAGGTGTGGTGAACCCCGTGTATCCGCAGACCGTTTAAATCTTGCGTAGTACTCCAACACGTCATATGATGTGATGAGCAGTTGACTGGAACAACTTCCAACACGTCATATGACGTGATGCGCACTTTAAGGGTTAATTGGTTCCTGAAGGCGGGACAAATGCTGAAAAGTGCGAATACCGAACAAAATTTCTCATAAGAAATAATGTAAACTGGATTAATTCGTTCCAGACCATAAAAAACCAGTATTGAATAGTGTTTTTTGGGTGGGCCCCGTTGGCTCCCTGATATAGTGCTATATTAGTTGGGGTCATTAGTCGCAGAGTTCTTGTTGCCTACCGGAAACCAGAGCCAGAACCTGGCCCCCTCGGAGAGGTGCAGAGAGCGATGGCTTATGAGCACTTTACATTTAAAGTATGTTATATTTTGCCATCTACCAGGGAAGGCACCCAAAAGGTGACAATACACACCACTGTCTGGTTGAAAATTGCAAGCTATGTTCTCAAAATAGCAAAAGAACTCTCCCAGAAAGAAAATAAACAAGCAACATGTCATCCAACTAGCCCACTGCTCATTAACAAACCCAACAAGCTGGAAAAGAACCAGATCCTGGCTAGGAGACAAGCAGACCAGCTGGGAGTCTAGGTAGGCCAAGACCCGAAGACCTAGCAGACGCAGATGGTCCACCACGATTTAACAAAACCTGATTTCAGGAGAGGGCACAATTGAGAACTTAGAAATATTTTTAAGAAATTTGCCTGGAAAGACTTACTGTTAGGCAAGGTAGTAAATGAGATGTATGTCAATTTTAGTAATATATATGATAAAGTCACACAAAAATTTATACCAAAGCACCAAAGCAGAGATGCAGAATTAGGAAACAGGATTGGTTCAACAGAAATTGCGAGAGGGCCAGAGACCAAAAGACACAATAATGAAATCAATATAGGAAGAGGCCAAACCCCAAACATACCAGTGATACAAAGAAGTGAGAAACAACTACACGGCAGTGAGGAGAGAGGCAGAAAGAAATTCTGCGAAAGGGATAGCGGACAAATGTAAAACAGAATCAGGCCTATTCTATAAATTCATCAACAACAATTTACAGGTAAAGGATAATATTCAGAGGTTGAAAATGTGAAACAGATTCATGAAAATGAAAAGAAAATGTGTGAAACAATAAACAAAAAAATTCCAAAGTGTGTTTGTACAAAATGAACCCTTCAGAGAACCAGACACAATAAGCATTCCAAAGAACAACATAGAGCACATCGATGTGTCTAGAGACTAATTGGAAAAAATGCTCAAGGAGCTAAGTAAGAACAAAGTAGTTGGCCCAGATAGAGTTTCATCATGGGTTCTGAGAGAATGTGCACCTGAGCTCATGTAAGGTACAGGCTTGAAAACTGTACTCTAGAGCACAACTAATAAAACCAGTTCTTACTTTTTATAAATAATGGGAATAATATATGTGTATAAACTTCACAAACATTTGACCAACAATAAATCTTATTTTACAGGGGACAAGAAATACACCTTGGGGTATAATTTCACAACTGGGTTTTACCGAGCAACACAGGATTATTTTACACTAAATAAATATGGGGCAATCTGTCATGTTTCAGTATTGTTGAGATGAAGAGGGATACTTTTCAGCAAACATAAGCCTTAGGGATGCATTGACTATTGGACCCACACAAACTGGGGCTTAACCCTTAAACTGCGCAACACTTCATATGATGTGTTAAGTAACTGACACAAAAGTGCGCACTACTTCCTATGATGTTTTGGAGTACCGCACAAGATTTAAATGGCCCGCGGCTACACGGGGCTCAGATCAGCTTCCTCAGAACTCTTGTAAACAAACATCAATTAAAAAAAATATCATGGGCAACATTCCCAGGTATGAGAGACTCCGTACAGAGTCACCACCAAGGCTGGCGCACGCAGCATGAGCTCACGGCACTGCTGCTCAGCTTGTGACCAACATCGCCTAAAAATTAAAAAAAACAGCGTTGAATGTAATGAAACGCCATTTTCTGGGTGAGACCTAGAGCCTTCTATGCTGATATGCCAAAGTCAGATTTTGGCATCAGTCATGTGTATGGAGTTCTGCGGGCCTACCAGGGACCACGAGCCAAAACCTAGCTCCCTCAGAGAGGCAAGGGGAGCAATGGCCTATAGAAACCCCCGTGTGGTTGGAAGCATTCTAAGTCTGCCATTGACCGGGTCAGGTACCCAGGAAGGTAAGTATCCCAAAACAAACCCTTATTCTGGTGAAAATATTGCTACCAAAAGCCAAACAAGTGGATAGAACTCCCCAAAAAGAAATAAGCAAACGAGCATGACGTCACACGTCGCCGCGCCGATGTCTGCGCAGCTCCCCCTTCCCCGGGAGGGGGAAGGGGGAGCCCCAGACCCATCACGCTGGCTATCCACCCTTCAGTTCTGAGGCTGGATGTCAAAACACGTGAAAAACCGCCAACTGGAGGGAGGTAGGGATGCCTGGGAGCCTCCGGGGTCTCACCCAGAAAATGGCATTTCATTACATTCAATGCTGGTTTTCTAGAGGGAGCCCCTTCGGCTTCCTGGAGCTAACTACCCACAGAGGAAAGTAGAGGGACAAACCCGGGAGGCGGTTGCTGTTCACTCCTCAACTCGAAGTCGAGACATCTGGCTGCAACCACCGACCCAAAGCGACACATGCCCGACTAGGCCCAGGAACGTTCATGAGACAACAAGCAGCCAGGACCCTGTTCGACCGCCAAAATCCCCGCGCCCGAATGTCAGCCCAGGACATGTTGCCAAAGACGGTGGCAAGAGCAGCGAACTTGCGAATGTTATGGGCATGGGGATAGACCGCAGGCTGGCTAGGCTTAATAATCCTGCGGACGACCTGGGAGATCCGCACCCGCGAACAGGGAAGAAGGGAAACCAGATCAACCCAAAGCGCGTCCCCAAACATAGAAGCCGTGGAGCACAAAGAATAGAGGAGGGCCGCAACTGGACACAAAACATGATGCATCCCCGGCCTAACCAACCAAGCATCAACAACCTAAGGACAACTCCAGAAAGCAGCAGTCTCAATCATTGCCAGAAAAGGAGGAGACGGCTGCAAATGAACAAACCTATCACCACAACCGAAGGAGCAGAAACCCCTGCGCCGGAGGAGAGCAAGAAGCTCACTGACCCGACCCCCAGAGGCTAATGCCAACAGGAAAAGAGCCTCCGAGAAACAATCCTGAACCGAAGGGGCCACAACAAACCGAGGTGAAGAAAGAAAATGAGAGCACTCTGTCCAAAGATGAGGATGGCTCAGGCGGCACATGAGCAAGCCGGAGGTGAAACAACGCACGAGACAGCTTGCGAAACGGCGCAGATGTAACATCAATACCGAAAGCAAGCCGAAGCGACTCCGCCAGCGCCGCACAATACGAGGCGATGGTATGTGGCAAGATGACGGGCCCCGAACCTCCACAAAAGAAGGACAAGACCATGCCAACAAAACACAGCTACTGAAGAAGGGACAGAAGGAAAAGGAAGGACCGCCAAGAAACCCCACACTGCCGCCAAGAACAAGGTGGGACACCATCAACGAAGCCACCTGAACACCAACAGAAGGTGAGAGACTCAAGGCAGAACCGAACCAGCCCCACCATGGCCCAATCGAGCCTATGAAGAGGCAGAGCCGCAGGAAGATCTCGGGTGCGACTACGGAGCCAGCAGAGCCAGAAACCCAAGCTGGCAAAGGAGATGGAACATCTGCCGTACAGAAAAACAACCCAACGCCAGCGAGCCCGCCAGGAGATCGGAGACACTGGGTCCAATGCGAGACTCTTGAGAAGGGACACCGTGAGACCGTGAAAATGCCAACAGGCAGGGTAAGCCAGGAAACCAAGAACCCAAACCTGGCAATAGGGGACCCAAAAGGCACAAAGAAAACACACAACAATGTGTAGGATAAAAAGAGAAAATGGAAAAACACAAGACCAGAAGAACAGCCCCTGCACCAACGGCCAGGGACAAGAGCGTAGAAGGAAAATGAGGAACAAAGAAGGCAAGGAGCAAACGGGAATGAAAGGGACACGACCAACAACACACAGCTTCACAAAAGAATGAGCTGAACACAGATGCCGAAGAAATATAAGAAAATTCACTTTCGCAAACAGAGTGGTAGACGGTGGGAACAAGTTAGGGGAGAAGGTGGTGGAGGCCAAGACCGTCAGTAGTTTCAAAGCGTTATATGACAAAGAGTGCTGGGAAGACGGGACACCACGAGCGTAGCTCTCATCCTGTAACTACACTTAGGTAATTACACTTGGGTAATTACAGAGCCGCTGGTCATGTCCCAACAAGCCATGCCAGCAACACATAAAGTTGTTCGACACGTCCCAACACAAGACGAAACGGAAAAATGGGTACAAAGGTGTGCCACCAGATCAGTACCCAAACCAAGGAGTACGAGCTACGAGGATATGATCACCACATTCAAGATACTCAGAGAAAGTGACAGGGCAGAGAAAGACTGACTATGGGACCCCAGGGGCACATGCACCTGGAGACACCAGTGGAATGAGAGCCCAAAGGAGCCATAGATATGTTGGAAAGAAGTATCGCAGTGTCAGAGTAGGCGACAAATGGAACGCATGAGGAAGCGATGTGATGGAGGATGACACCACACACAACTGCAAGCGAGGAGACAATAGAGCTCAGCAGGCTCAGGAACCCACACATTAGCGATTGACAGGTGAGAAGCCGGGGCCAAAAAGCCAGACCTCAACCCCCGCAAATACAACTAGGGAAGTACAACTAGGTAAGTACAGAGAATCCAAAGTATATGGAAGGGCTATGCCAGGCACTACAAGACGGGCCATGAATGAGTGATCCCGATAAGACCACGAAAAACAGGGCCATGACCCCCCTTGCAACAATAACCCAGACAAACAAGGAAGGCCCCAGGAAGAAGCACGAAAGGGACAAACAAAACGCCATAACTAATCCCCAACACACATCCACAGTAAGAAAACTGCAACAAAACGTCACCTTATAACAACCCGACACAGGAACATTTACCCCATAACATACACCCCCACCACTGTACCTTGTAACGTGGTGGAGGTGGGGGCCCCTTTCTGGACTCAAGCATGGGCTGGACATGCATAAGATACATGAAGATACAAACACGAAAGAACGAAACAGGACCTAAACCCGAGAAGAAGCACAGAGGAGGACCAACAAGCCCTAGAAAGGACCGGAGGGAAGCCACACCGGAAGACAATAGACATTCCAATAATATGGGTAGAAGCAAAAACCTTCCCGAACCTTTGAGAACCTATAGAAGCAGGTGTAAAGCACGAAGGCACATAAAGGCACCGTTGCACCAGAGATCAAAAGTCATGCAGAACCCCAAAAAGAGGGGAACATGACGACGAAGGCCCGTCCCAAGAAGGGTGGAGAAACGAAGAAAAAGATCCAACGACATGACAGAACCGACGAATCCAAGGGACAAGGAACTGAACCCGTGGAAGGGGCCGTCGCCCAACAACTCAAACAGAGAGGGGAAAAAAATCCTTGTAACCGCAAGCCCTACCCAGAGGGCAGAAAAACCCCGGCGGGGTGCAACGGGGCCTGAGGCCCCCACCCCAAGTCAGCCCCTCACCAGCCCCGGGAATCCACACGGCAGGCCCCGGAGCCAAGCCGTCCCCTCCAAAGCCCCAGCTTCACAAAAAAATGCTGGGACAGCCGGAAAAGTACTAAGGAAGGGAGCCCACTGGCAGACTCATACAACATGTTGACCAGACCACACACTGGAAGGTGAAGAGACGACGACGTTTCGGTCCGTTCTGGATCATTCTCAAGTTGATTGTGATGAGGGAGTAGAGACAGGCAATAAATAGGCAAGAGAGAGCTGAGGAGCAAAGTAAGGTGTAGTAGAGGGGATAGTAATAATAATAAGAGCTGCAGAAGGCCTATTGGCCCATACGAGGCAGCTCCTATTATAACCACCGAATGAGAAGGAGATAGGAATAAGAAGAGAATAGCAAGGGAGCGTAGGAGAAGAGATAAAGAAAAGGAAAGAGAAAGAAAGAAAATAGGAGGGGTAGGCTTATGTTAGGTCACGTTTGTTAGAAAGATTAGAGCATTTGAGTATATACTGTGAAAGGGAAGAGTCCACAGCAACAAAGCCAGGACTCAAGTTCATGTTGGGTACATTGTGTATTAGAGCCGATTCCACAAGACGGCGTCTGTGTAGAGTAGCGGCAGGAAAGATTATTTTGGAGGAAGACCAATCAATGGGATGATTAGAATCCCTCACATGGCAGAAGAGAGCATTGTTAGTGTCTGCAGACTTAACACTTCTCTTGTGTTCTTTAAGTCTGTCATTCAGTGTACGGCCAGTTTCGCCAAAGTATTGGAGAGGACAAGACGAACAGGAAATAGAGTAGACACCAGCAGCATTAGAAGCAGGAGGAGCAGTGTGAACTAGATTGCTCCGAAGTGTGTTAGTTTGTCGAAAGGCGATTTTAATGTCAAGAGGACGAAAGGTATTGGTAAAAGTTTTGAGTTCAGATATGAAGGGAAGGCATAGTACAGTGCTACTAGTGTTGGAAGCTGGTTTAGGATGAAAGAAATTTCGTTTAGCTTGAGAGTAGGCACAGTTGATGAAATGCAAAGGGTAACCAAGGCGAGAGAATGATTTGTAGATAAAAGCAATTTCAGAATCAAGAAACTGAGGGTCGCTGATGCGTAGAGCGCCAAGGAAGAGAGAGACGAGGACACTTTTCTTAACAGAAGGAGGATGGTAGGAAAAGAAATGAATGTACATGCCACTATGCATGGGTTTACGGTAGACAGAGAAAGAGAACCCAGACACAGAGCTGTGAACATGAACGTCAAGAAAAGGAAGGAGGGAATTAGATTCCCACTCAACTTTGAAATGGATAGAAGGAGCCAGATTGTTAAGAGAGGCAAGGAAAGGCTGGAAAAGATTAAGGTCATGAGCTCATACAACATGGCTGGAAGAACAGGCTCGAATGCCTCTGTTGCTACCCTGGAAGAGAAAATCACCGAGACCACCCGAGTTTCAAGACCATTGAAGCCCCGCCCCAACCCCGAACCCACAAATGGTAAGGATCCGGATGCAGGGAGGAAAGGGAAGGGGGGGGACACCAGACTAGACCACAACAGGAGGAAAGACAAGGGGGCGCGGAAGGAAACAAAACCAAAGCGACTATAAGAGAATGGTCTCTCAAGATTCTCCCACAGCTGACTTCAATGGCTCATTGCAGTGCACAGTGCACCGAACTTCATGCACAATACCAAAACAGAGAAGCAGAACTAGGAAACAGGATTGGTTCGACAGAAAGTGCGAGAGGGCCAGAGACCAAAAGACACAAAAATGGAATCAATACAGGAAGAGGCCAAACCCCCAATCATACCAGCGATACAAAGATGCGAGAAACAACTACACAGCAGTGAGGAGAGAGGCAGAAAGAAATTTTGAAAAAGGGATTGCAGACAAATGTAAAACAGAACCAGGTCTATTCTATAAATTCATAAACAACAAATTGCAGGTAAAGGATAATATTCAGAGGTTGAAAATGGGAAATAGATTCACGGAAAATGAAAGGAAATGTGTGAAACATTAAACGAAAAGTTCCAAAGTGTGTTTGTACAAAATGAAATCTTCAGGGAACCAGATACAATAAGAATTCCAGAGAACAACATAGAGCACATAGAGGTGTCTAGAGACGAAGTGGAAAAAATGCTCAAAGAGCTAAATAAGAACAAAGCAGTTGGTCCAGATGGAGTTTCACCATGGGTTCTGAGAGAATGTGCACCTGAGCTCAGCATCCTCTTCAACTGATCTTTCAGGCATCCCTGTTTACAGGAGTTGTAGCTGATGTGTGGAAAAAGGCTAACATAGTTCCAATTTACAAGAGTGGAAGCAGGGAAGACCCCCTTAATTATAGACCGGTATCATTGACAAGTGTAATAGTCAAATATTGGAAAAAATAATTAAAACTAAATGGGTAGCACACCTGGAGAGAAATGATATAATATCAGACAGACAGTATGGTTTTCGATCTGGTAGATCCTGTGTATCGAATTTACTCAGTTTTTATGATCGAGCAACAGAGATATTACAGGAAAGAGATGGTTGGGCTGACTGCATCTATCTGGACCTAAAAAAGGCTTTCGACAGAGTTCCACATAAGAGGTTGTTCTGGAAACTGGAAAATATTGGAGGAGTGACAGGTACGCTTCTAACATGGATGAAAAATTTCTGACTGATAGAAAAATGAGGGCTGTGATCAGAGGCAATGTATCGGACTGGAGAAATGTCACAAGTGGAGTACCACAGGGTTCAGTTCTTGCACCAGTGATGTTTATTGTCTACATAAATGATCTACCAGTTGGTATACAGAATTATATGAACATGTTTGCTGATGATGCTAAGATAATAGGAAGGATAAGAAATTTAGATGATTGTCATGCCCTTCAAGAAGACCTGGATAAAATAAGTATATGGAGCACCACTTGGCAAATGGAATTTAATGTTAATAAATGTCATGTTATGGAATGTGGAATAGGAGAACATAGACCCCACACAACCTATATATTATGTGAGAAATCTTTAAAGAACTCTGATAAAGAAAGAGATCTAGGGGTGGTTCTAGATAGAAAACTATCACCTGAAGACCACATAAAGAATATTGTGCAAGGAGCCTATGCTATGCTTTCTAACTTCAGAATTGCTTTTAAATACATGGATGGCGATATACTAAAGAAATTGTTCATGACTTTTGTTAGGCCAAAGCTAGAATATGCAGCTGTTGTTTGGTGCCCATATCTTAAGAAGCACATCAACAAACTGGAAAAGGTGCAAAGACATGCTACTAAGTGGCTCCCAGAACTGAAGGGTAAGAGCTACGAGGAAAGGTTAGAAGCATTAAATATGCCAAAACTAGAAGACAGAAGAAAAGAGGTGATATGATCACTACATACAAAATAGTAACAGGAATTGATAAAATCGACAGGAAAGATTTCCTGAGACCTGGAACTTCAAGAACAAGAGGTCATAGATTTAAACTGGCTAAACACAGATGCCGCAGAAATATAAGAAAATTCACCTTCCCAAATAGAGTGGTAGACGGTTGGAACAAGTTAAGTGAGAAGGTGGTGGAGGCCGAGACCGTCAGTAGTTTCAAAGCATTATATGACAAAGAGTGCTGGGAAGACGGGACACCACGAGCGTAGCTCTCATCCTGTAACTACACTTAGGTAATTACACTTAGGTAATTACAAGGCCCTATCTCTGTTAACCCTGGATAATAAACTGGCATGTTGGGTATCTACAGAATGCCCACATAACCAGGAATACGTTTATAATATGGAGGCCGCCATATGTCCAGGCAGGAAGTAGATACAGGGAAGTTAAGCATACTTGCCACAAAGGGTCAGTGAGTACATTGGCTGGTGCCAGCGTGAGACAGTAGAGGGGATGCCAGCGAGGCGACCGCCTGACCTCTGGGGTCAACCGGCGCGATGGAGAATAACAGCTGTGATGTGGTCGTGACGTGTTCATGACGTCACCTCTCCTACTGATCATTGAACGGTCATTATGATTGGTTCCCCCTCATTTGCTGCAATGCTATTGGTCAAATTGTAATGCTTTGTGCTGTGTGCCCCACAAGATGCTCTGAGCCACTGGCAAGAACATTCTTGTGAGATAGCTCCTGCATAGAAGATGTATCCTGTTCTGTCTATCAGCCAATAGATAGAACACTGTCTATTCCTCACCGTCAAGTTAAACTCAGCGTCTATTCGATATACCAACGTTCACCCGGAATCGCGGGAATCCCCCCTTACCCCTCCCGGGAAGGAGGGGAGCTACGCAGACAGCAGCGCGGCAATGTGTGAAATCATGCTCGTTTGCTTGTTTCTTTTAGGGGAGTTCTATCCACTTGTTCGGCTTTTGGTAGCAATATTTTCACCAGAATAAGGGGTTTGTTTTGGGATGCTTACCTTTCTGGGTGTCTGACCCGGTCGATGGCAGACATAGAATGCTTCTAACCACACGAGGGTTTCTATAGGCAATTGCTCCCCCTTGCCTCTCTGAGGGGGGACAGGTTCTGGCTTGTGGTCCCCGGTAGACACACAGAACTCCATACACATGACTGATGACAAAGTCTGACATTAGCATATCATCCTAGTAAGCTCCTGGGAGCAGAAGGTGCTCCCCCAGAAAATATATGTAACTGGTATTATTTAGCGATAATAATATTACAGAAGACTGCTGACTGATAAAAATGACAGGACTCTGATAATATCAGGATTGTCGAGATAATTTGCACTGTGTGTAGTATTTTGGGAGGAGTAATGTTGAGGGAGGAAGGGCTGTAGCGTCATGTGCCGAATCTATGTGGCCACCTGTTACTGTCGGCACTCAGTAGTCAGTAGTTTCAAAGCATTATATGACAGAGTGCTGGGAAGACGGGGCACCACGAGCATAGCTCTCATCCTGTAACTACACTCAGGTAATTACACTTAGGTAATTACTCATTATACCACGCTATGGTGAACACACAAGTAAATACTTATATATAACGTGTGTGTGTATATAGTTGCACCTCGATTAACAAGTTTAATCCGTTCTGGCACCGAGTTAGTTCGTTATGTGTAAAACTCGTCTTAAGAAACAAATTTCCCCATTTAAAATAAAGGAAATAAATTTGATTCGTTCCACTCCCAAAAACATCCATACTTGTATGACATTTTATAATGTAAATATAATACTGCACATGTAATTATAAATGTTTTGTTGTACTGTTTTCATGTTTACTTTATCTTATGAAGAGTCGTTGCTGACTTGAGGGAGACGATGGGGAGGTGGGAAGGAGGAGAGGGGTTATTGTGTGGAAGGAGAATCCACCTCTGAGTCAGGCGGGCTCTCTTCTTGGGAATTTCACCCCACTGGGACCAGGTTGTGGCTCACTATCACTGGCTCTTCTTTTCTCTACTTTTGCAGAGAACGTGTCTATTGACAATTGCTTTTGTCTTTGTTTTAGGATGTCCCTAAAACGAGACCGCAAATTGTCATTAAACATGTTCGCACAACGGGTTGTCACTGCTTTATCAGGGTGATGCTTTTCCAAGAATGCTGTCACTTTTTCAAACACTCCCAACACTTCCCTGATCTCACTGGAAGAGGCAGCATCCTCTTTTACCTCCTCCTCCCCTTACTAATAATGCAAATTGTTGATGAGGACCTGCCATACTCCCTTGTGAGATCAGTCACACGGACACCACACTCATGCTTTGCTATAATTTCCTTCTTCAAATCCACAGTAATTGTGTCTTTCTTCCTCTTGACAACATTATCTCTAGCAAGCAGCTTCTTTGGCAACATCGTGCATTACAAATTGTCGTCACAAAACCACAAAAAAAACAAAGAAAAGCGCAAATATATGCAGAGGGATGCTTGTCGTGCGCGATACAACAACAACACTGGCGTCGGAGGTGTCCGAGAATTTGCGAGAACCCATGAGACGCTAGGAAGCACCATGTGGTTTTGCTCGTTAATAGAGGTGAAGCTCGTCAATAGAGACAAATTTGCTGCGAGTGGCTTGCTCGTTACTCGAAATACTCGTAAATAGTGCCGCTCATTAATCGAGGTGCCACTGTATATAGTGTAATAACAGCGAATGGAGTGTTAGGAGAAACTATTTTGGTGAGGGAGGTAGCGTCATCTACATGACTTGTCATGCTGTGTAAGGGTAGCCACTATGCTCTTTGGGCACTATACCAGCTTAGTTGAACAGTTATGGTGAATAAAACATGCAGAAATGTATATATAACCTGTGTATATATTGTAATAACAGCAATACTATTTGTTTATTGTTTTATGAACATAATAATTGAATCACTAATATGATCACAATACTTTTAAGTATAGTGATGATTCACACATTTTATTATCTAAATATCTCACACAACACACTATTGAATAATATTTCTTCAAAAAACTTAGAAAAAATCAATCAGAGACATTGAAATAATTAGATAATTGGGTAATAATATCTTTGTGGCAACTCCCGCCTGGCAGCTCGGGCAGAGGTGACCGCCTCCGGCGCTTGATCTGTCAATGCCCTTTTTTGCCAGAATTCCCCGCCCTATTGCGGCCAAAATATGTCAACTACAATTTTTTTATTATTTTCCCATGATCAGGGAACACAAATGAACACTTATAAGACAAAATAATATTTTTTTTTTTTTGTGTGCCTGTAAGTGTTGAAGGCCAAATAGCCCAGAGCAGCTTAGGAGTTAAGATCACCACTCTATTCTATACTTCCTTGGTGAGCTATAAAGGTAACATTGGTTTTAACTATACACAAAATCCTGGCACTTAAATACTTTACAAACAGGGACCAAGGTTGATGTGGAATAGACAATGTGTCACAGAAATCCGAGTGAATGAATCAAAATAACACAAAACACCACCTACACACAGGGTTTATCTACAAACTTAGTTTAAAATTGCCTATCA
>WNGS01135772.1:17193-39102 GCA_020271785.1 Procambarus virginalis
ATAACAATATACACACAACATCGAAGCTCATCACACAGTAGATTCATGACTGAAGGTCGACGATCTGATTCCACATAAAACGAACAGATTATTAAAAGTGTGTATACATATATATATATATATATATATATATATATATATATATTATTATATTATATATATATATATCATATATATATATATGTCGTACTCAGTAGCCAGAACGCCTCTTCTCAGCCTACTATGCAAGGTCCGATTTGCCTAATAAGCCAAGTTTTACTGAATTATATATTTTCTATAGTTTTTTTCTTATGAAATGAGAAAGCTACCAATTTCATTATGTATGAGTCAATTTTTTTTATTGGCAGTTAAAATTAACGTAGATATATGACTGAACCTACCAAACGACCCTACCCTACCTAACTAACCTATCTTTTAGGTTTAGGTTGGTTAGGTAGCCGAAAAAGTTAGGTTAGGTAGGTTAGGTAGGTTAGGTAGCCGAAGAAACAATTAATTCATGAAAACTTGCTTATTAGGCAAAATCGGGCCTGCATAGTAGGCTGAGAAGTGCGATTCTGGCTACTAGGTACGACATATATCTATATATATAGTTACAATATAATATATAATATATATATATATATCATAATATATAATATATATATATATATTATATATATAGATTATATATATATATATATATATTAAACAAAGAGTTAACGAAACCACATAACAGAACGAACCATGAAACAAGCGCACAATAAAACGACAAACATACTGTAACGAACGAGATGATACCAAACACACAACACACCACAACACACACAACACCACAACACACACACACACACACCACACCATAACACACACACACCACACACACACACACCCACAACACAACACACCAACACCACAACAACACAAACACCATACCATCGCTGACTTAGAGCTGATGTCCAAGCTAATGAGCTGTCTACCTTGCCCTTCAGACACCAGTAGGAGTCCACACACTCCATTAACCGAACATCGGAAGTGTGTCCCTTCGTCTCGTGCATATCCGGCCGTGCACGGATACGTATATTAATTCCTTCAGGCGATTCCCGATCGGATTGATTAGGTTGATGAGCTTGCTAAGGATAGATAGTTCTGAGAGCTTTGGTGATGATTGTAAATGAAGGGACATGAGTTCCGAGACCATTTCGTTTCCGTTCCGGTGCGAGTTGGTTCAGAAATAGAGGCCCCCCCCTGTGTCTAAGGCAGGAGGTCCCGGCGTTCTGAAGGCAGGGTCCACGTGGTGTCGAAGCAAGAGGCCCGTGCGGTTCTGAAGGCGAGGCCCTGTGGGTTGGTTCTGAAGGCAGGAAGGTCCACTGTGGTTGGTTTGAGCGATCACGGGAGGTTCTGAAGGCAGGAGCCATGGGGGTTCGAGAGGAGTGCAGTGATGTTCGGCGGAGTTCGGTTTGAGCAGGGAAGCTCACTGTGGGTTGGTTCTAGAGATCACTGGGTGGCTAGAGGAGGTCCAAAGTGTTAAGAATGACTTGTCCAAAGTGTTAGACTAATTTCAAAGCTATCCGCTAAAATCAATCCCTTTCGTGAGCGGACGCATGCAGAATAGGCACAGTTAGGGCCGTGTCTCTGAGACAATCCCACAGACAGTACGTCAATTTTGTTACGAAACCTCAGCTCACGAAACTTCAACATATTAATAACTTAAATCACCAAATACTGGCGTTTTCTCCTACCATTGGCCCTGTACGTTCGACTAGGCTTCGAACGATTTTTGGTTTGGAAAAACTTTTGCATTTTTTTTCGTAGCGACTAAGTTGAGAGAACGGGGCTAGCGTGAACAGCCTCGTTCTGAATACAAAGACAATACTAACACAACCACTAACTGTACTGGATGAACTTGATACACATCTACCACAAGAGTATTTGATTAATCCTGTTGTGTTGTTCGTACATGACTACGTGCAGCGACATCCAACAGTCCTGACCAATCAGACCGTCAACGAAGAGGCAAATCGGAGATTACAAGCTATAGTAAATACTGGAGAAGCGAAGACGTAAGAAAGAAGAAAATGAGAGAGAAAAGGGAAAAGGGAATATTATATGTGAAGATAAAGAGGAACAAGGAGAGGAGAAAAGAGCACAGAGGATCTATAGAAAGTATTAGAATAGAACAAAGAGACAACGAAGACGGGGAAAAGAGAGAGCAGCTAGGGAGAAGCGCCGGAAGGAAGGGGAAGAAACAGAAATAGAAGGAAACAAAAGAGACGGCGAGGGGAAATATAAAATATATGAATGATACGAACGAACAAAATTAATGCAAAGGAGGGGAGGGAAGAAAGTATCAGAGGAAAGCACCAAGCCATTACGACTACATAGCACTTGGAAAGGATCAGAATAAGGATTTGGGATGGGACGGGGGGAGGAATGGTGCCCAACCACTTGTGCGGCGGTCGGGGACCAAACGCCGACCAGCACGGTCCACCCTAAGTTTGATGGGCCGAGACAGAAACAAATTGGGCGGTTTCCTTCACCCTGATGCACCTTCTCATCTAGCAGTAAATAGGTACCTGGGAGTTAAACAGCAGCTACGGGCTGCTTCCTGGGGACGTGTGTGTGTGTATTCACCTAATTGCGCTTGCGGGGGTTGAGCTCTGCTCTTTCGACCCGCCTTTCAACTGTCACACAACTGTTACTAACTACATCCCCCCCCCACACACACACAGTCACACAGGAAGCGGCCCGTAACAGCTGTCTAACTCCCAGGTGCCTATTTACTGCTAGGTAACAGGAATATCAGGGTGAAAGAAACTGCCTATTTTGATTCTGCCATTACCGGGGATCGAACCCGGACCCTAAGATTACGAGCCCAGAGCTCTGTCCACTCAGCTGTTAGGGCCTCCTGTGTGTATGTGTGTGTGTGTGTGTGTGTGTGTGTGTGTGTGTGTGTGTGTGTGTGTGTGTGTGTGTGTTAGAGAGAAATATATCTAGTAGATATAAGAGAAGAAAAATCAATTGTTTAGAAAGTCGGGGTCTAAGAGATAATAGCTCGATTCTGCAGACACAGATAGTAAATACACACACACACACACACACACACACACACACACACACACACACACACACACACACACACACACACACACACACAAGGGACCGACAAGAATGAGAGGAGGGGATGAACCAGCCTTGCTTGATTTGAATATTTACCCTAAATGAGTCGGATATAAGGGAAGTTAAGTTGGAAGCCCCCTTGGGAATGAGTGATCATAGTGTATTGAGCTTTGAGTACCTGGTTGAGCTAGGAATTATCACCCCCAAAAAAGAACTGGGAACCAAAGGGCTGGCGTACAGAAAGGGAAACTATGAGGAGATGAATAAATTCCTATGGGATATACATTGGGACACAGAACTCGGAACCAAGTCCGTACAAGACATGATGGACTATGTCACCCAAAAATGTCAGGAGGCTGTAAGCAGGTTTGTCCCAGCCCAACAGGAAAAAACAGAGAAGCAAAGGAAGAATCCGTGGTTTAATAGGGAATGTATGAAAGCAAAGGAGCTGAACAAAAGGGCATGGAGGAACTTCCGTAATAACAGAACACCAGAAAGTAGAGAGAGATACCAGAGAACCAGGAACGAGTATGTCAGTGTGAGAAGAGCAGCTGAGAAAAGGTATGAAATTGATATAGCTAACAAAGCCAAGACTGAAAACTTAGGGTGGGCGAGGACAGGTACACAGAGAATGACAAAGAGGTGTGTGAAGAACTCAACAAAAGGTTCCAGGAGGTCTTTACAATAGAACAGGGAGATATCACGGCGCTGGGAGAGGTGGCAGCAAACCAGGTGACCTTGGATAGGTTCGAAATTACAAGAGATGAGGTCAAAAAGCACCTATTGGAGCTGGATGTGAGAAAAGCTGTTGGGCCGGATGGAATCTCGCCATGGGTATTGAAAGAGTGTGCAGGAGCACTTTGCTTACCACTCTCCATAGTGTATAGTAAGTCACTGGAAACGGGGGACCTACCAGAAATATGGAAGACTGCTAATGTAGTACCAATATACAAAAAGGGTGACAGACAAGAGGCACTGAACTACAGGCCAGTGTCCTTAACTTGTATACCATGCAAGGTGATGGAGAAGATTGTGAGAAAAAACCTAGTAACACATCTGGAGAGAAGAGACTTCGTGACAACCCATCAACATGGGTTCAGGGAGGGTAAATCTTGCCTTACAGGCTTGATAGAATTCTACGATCAGGTGACAAGAATTAAGCAAGAAAGAGAAGGGTGGGCGGACTGCATTTTTTTGGACTGTCGGAAAGCCTTTGACACAGTACCCCATAAAAGGTTGATGCATAAGCTGGAGAAACAGGCAGGAGTAACAGGTAGGGCGCTCCAGTGGATAAGGGAGTACCTAAGCAATAGGAAGCAGAGAGTTACAGTGAGGGGTGAGACCTCAGACTGGCGTGAAGTCACCAGTGGAGTCCCACAGGGCTCTGTACTTGGACCTATCCTGTTTCTGATATACGTAAATGATCTCCCAGAGGGTATAGACTCATTCCTCTCAATGTTTGCTGACGACGCCAAAATTATGAGAAGGATTAAGACAGAGGAGGACAGCTTGAGACTTCAAGAAGACCTGGACAAGCTGCAGGAATGGTCGAACAAATGGCTGTTAGAGTTTAACCCAAGCAAATGTAATGTAATGAAGATAGGGGTAGGAAGCAGGAGACCAGATACAAGGTATCATTTGGGAGATGAAATACTTCAAGAGTCAGAGAGAGAGAAAGACCTGGGGGTTGATATCACGCCAGACCTGTCCCCTGAAGCTCATATCAAGAGGATAACATCAGCAGCATATGCCAGGTTGGCTAACATAAGAACGGCCTTTAGAAACTTGTGTAAGGAATCTTTCAGAACATTATATACCACATATGTCAGACCAATCCTGGAGTATGCGGCTCCAGCATGGAGTCCCTATCTAGTCAAGCATAAGACTAAACTGGAAAAGGTTCAAAGGTTTGCCACCAGACTAGTACCCGAGCTGAGAGGTATGAGCTACGAGGAGCGACTGCAGGAATTAAACCTCACTTCGTTGGAAGACAGAAGAGTTAGGGGGGACATGATCACCACATTCAAGATTCTCAGGGGAATCGACAGGGTTGATAAAGACAGGCTGTTTAACACAAGGGGCACACGCACTAGGGGACACAGGTGGAAGCTGAGTGCCCAAATGAGCCACAGAGATATTAGAAAGAACTTTTTTAGTGTCAGAGTGGTTGACAAATGGAATGCATTAGGAAGCGATGTGGTGGAGGCTGACTCCATACACAGTTTCAAGTGTAGATATGATAGAGCCCATTAGGCTCAGGAAACTGTACACCTGTTGATTGACGGTTGAGAGGCGGGACCAAAGAGCCAGAGCTCAACCCCCGCAAGCACAACTAGGTGAGTACAACTAGGTGAGTACACACACACACACACACACACACACACACACACACACACACACACACACAAGCAGTTTAAACAGACTCCCAGGAAGGATAACGCTTGTGTCCAAGCGTCAATATGTGTTCAACAAATGTGAACCTTGCCCTACAGACCTCCTCAAATTTAATGACAAATGACAGTAATAAAAGAGAAGGCCGGGCCCGCCATGTCTTCCTGGACGGTCAAGAAGGTGTCTGACACTGTACAGAACAAAAGACTATCTTATAAGACGTGCAACATTAGACTAAGATAACTGTTGAAGTAGGGGGGGGGGAAGACCCAGTTAGGGAGAAGTGTGTGACGACTTCAAAAGAAATTTGAATCCTGCACATCGATGATTGCAGTGTATGCAAAATTAGTGAAAATAATGCAAATAAAGGAGGATTCCTGATGCAGGAATTTCTGATGATATTGAGAAATTACTCATATGATCTAAGTAATGGTTATTAGACTTCAACTATGACAAATGTAATGTGATAGAAACAGGTATTGGATGGATAAATCCCCAGGGACAGTATACTGTGGACGGGAGACACTTCCTGGCATGTGAATAGGAAAAAAGATCACCCTCCCCCCCCCCACCTCCACCCCATCATCATCATCTCTTTCCTTCTACCCATCACCCCACTATCAACCCCTCATTACTCCATCTTTAACACTATTATAGACTCTCCATCTTCCATTCCTGTCACCAGCTTGTGGGTCAACTCTTGTCACAGCTCTCTGAAGGTCGTGTCATCGGAGAAGTTGAATTGGTACATTCCTGAAAGAATTTCCAACGACGTGAGAATTTTTATGAAGACCAGAGCTTCTTTCTCACAGACTTTCAAAACTGCATTTGTTGAGTGTAGGATATTTGGGTGAGATATTGTGAGGGTGGACGTTCTGTGAGGGGTGGGACGTTCTGTGAGGGGTGGGACGTTTTGTGAGGGGTGGGACGTTTTGTGAGGGTGGGACGTTCTGTGAGGGGTGGGACGTTTTGTGAGGGGTGGGACGTTCTGTGAGGGGTGGGACGTTTTGTGAGGGTGGGACGTTTTGTGAGGGGTGGGACGTTTTGTGAGGGGTGGGACGTTCTGTGAGGGGTGGGACGTTTTGTGAGGGGTGGGACGTTTTGTGAGGGGTGGGACGTTTTGTGAGGGGTGCGACGTTTTGTGAGGGTGGGACGTTTTGTGAGGGGTGGGACGTTTTGTGAGGGGTGGGACGTTTGTGAGGGGGTGGGACGTTTTGTGAGGGTGGGACGTTTTGTGAGGGTGGGACGTTTTGTGAGGGGTGGGACGTTTTGTGAGGGGTGGGACGTTCTGTGAGGGGTGGGACGTTTTGTGAGGGGTGGGACGTTTTGTGAGGGGTGGGACGTTTTGTGAGGGGTGGGACGTTTTGTGAGGGGGTGGGACGTTTGTGAGGGGTGGGACGTTTGTGAGAGGTGGGACGTTTGTGAGGGGGTGGGACGTTTTGTGAGGGTGGGACGTTTTGTGAGGGGTGGGACGTTTTGTGAGGGGTGGGACGTTTTGTGAGGGGTGGGACGTTTTGTGAGGGGTGGGACGTTTTGTGGGATATGACATTTTATGAGAGTGGAACATTCTGGGAGTCTACCTTGTAGCTTCCGGTGATCAACAGCCCCGCGGCCCGGTCTCCGACCAGGCCTCCTGGTTTGTCGTCTGGTCAACCAGGCATTGGACGCGGCTCCTCGCAACCTGACGTATGAATCCCAGCCAGGTAGATCAGGTATTCTCTGGAGGTGTTTGTCGAGTTCTCCCTGAACACTGAAAGGCCGGCCAGTTATGCTCCTTACGTGTAGCGGGAGTGTGTTGAAAAGTCTTGTACCTTTGATGTTGATAAGGAGTTCTCCCTCGGCGTACCTATTGCACCTCTGCTTTTCAACGGGGGTATTTTGCACATCCTGCCATGTCTACTGGTCTCATCTGATGTTATTTCTATCTTCAGATTTGGAACCAGTCCTTCTAATATCTTCCACGTATAGATTATTATGTATGTCTCTCGACTGTGCTCTTGAGAATTTAGAACTTTTAATCAGTCCCAATAATTAAGATGCCTTATAGAATGAATTCTATAAATTCATTCTATAATTCATTCATTCATTCAGAATAAAGATCTTTGTATGCCCTTTATACTGATTTTTTAGTTCAATAGTGTGATTTGATTCCGTTTTAAATATGGTTGCGTTTTTTTAAATTTAATTTTTCCATTGCGCAGGAGCTGGAACTTATTTCATTAACATATCATTATCTGTGGCCCATTGAAGGACCCGATTTACATCCGATTGGAGGTTTGCCGTGTCCTCTATACTGTCTACTCTAATCCTAGTGTCATCTGTAAATGATGATACAGTACTGTAGTTTGTACCCTTGTCTATGTCTGGTATTAGGATGAGAAAAAGTACCAGAGCAAGTACGGTACCTTAGGGACTGAGCTTTTCACAGTAGATGATCTGGATTGTACCGTGTTGACTATTACACACTGTGTTCTGTTCGTTAGGAAGTTAAAGATCCATCTCCCTACTTTGCCAGTAATTCCTTTTGCACGCATTTTGTGCGCAATAAACTATGGTCACATTTGTCTAAAGCTATTGCAAAGTCTGTGTATATTACATCTGCGTTTTGCTTGTCTTCCATCTACCATGTTCGGCGATGTCATAGTGATCTAGCAACTGTGAGAGTCAGGAGCGCCCTGTTCCGAACCCGTGTTGTCCAGGGTTATACTATGTTGTGATTCAATGTGATTTGTAATCTTAATTCTTAACACTCTTTCAAAGACTTAAGATGTGAGGTGGGATATTTTGTTTCAACGCGAGATATTTTGCGAGAGTAGCACATTTTATGAGGCTGGGACATTTTATGAGGCTGGAACATTTTGTGAGGGTGGGACATTTAGTGAGGTTACCAAAATTGTTCCGAAGATCAACGTTCCCGCGGCCCGTTCTCTAACCAGGCACTTCCACAATTATGATGAAATCAGTGGGATTTTCTTACACTTAGAACATAAAAACGCGCAAAAAATCCACTTAATAGCTGGCCTCACAAACGAGGCAAATGCAGTGTTTGCAGCCCAAACTGAAACCCACACAAAGGATTATTAAGGTAGTGAAATATGGATACCGGACTACAATCTTTTCAGATGTGATGGAAGGTACAGGGTACAGGGTACAGGGGAGGTCAGCCTCTACATCATATACACATTTAGAGGTCACCAAGTGCAAATCTTCAGTTTAAGAAAATAGAATACTGCTTACAAAACCTCACAAACCCAGCAACAAACATCGTACTGCTTGGGGGGATTTCAAGCTACAGCACCTAAAACAGAACAATGTGGCAAATACAGATATTTCAGAGAGAATCCCAGAAAGTCCAAATGAACAGTCCCCACACAAATGACCCCTGGAGGATGTGTGTGACACATTTATCTGACACCAGCGAATAGTGGCACCAAATTGAAAGGAAAACACCCTACACCTTATGTTTACAATGATGAACTGGTTAGGGACATAATGATTACAAATACACGTTACTCGGATCACAAAATAATCGAAGTTCAGACAATATGGGCAATAGACCTGCGCCGCCAGTCTCAAATCCAAGATGGAGAACAATTCAGAAAAATCGATTTTTAATAATAAACTGATTAACTGGGAACACAAGGGTGATCATCACATCATCAAAATCTTTAAAGAGTGTGCAAAGAAGATCACAAAACGCACGGAATCACGGCATCTACAGAACCCTGGACAACACGGGTTCAGAACAGGGCAGCTCCTGCCTCTCACAACTGCTAGATCACTATGACATGACCTTAGATGCCATGGAAGACAAGCAAAGCGGCGATGGTTCGAGAGAGCTTTCAACAAATGAGACCTTGGTATTTTTTTCACACAAAGTGCGCACTGAGGGAATTACTGGCAAAGGAGATAGATGAATTTTTAACTCCATGTTCTATGATGTTTTGCTTCTTATCACTCTTAAGACAATTCTCATTATATATAATGTTTGGCCAATTGGTTCGAGTATTGGAGTGAAACAATCCTGTGAGAGTGAACCTATTCTGTGAGCGTGAAGCCATTCTGTCAAAATGAAATCATTATGTGAGTGAAACCATTCTGTCGGAATGAAATCATTATGTGAGTGAAACCATTCTGTCGGAATGAAATCATTATGTGAGTGAAACCATTCTGTCGGAATGAAATCACTCTGTGAGAGTGAAAGCAGTCTGTGAGAGTGGGACATTGTATGAGGGAGGGACTCTTTCATATCAAATAAATTTAAAGAAAAGAATCTCAACTGTTGAAGCCAACGATTTTCTTTCCAAAGAGCACGATTTACTCCAACACCAGGGAACCTGGAAGGGTCTGGCACAGTCGTCTCTTCCTGGATTGAACTAAAATGTCTGAAGAAAATCGTGAAGAGATACTTTATGTTACAGAATGCGAGGTACTGGGGAGACAGCCATCGTGCCTGTGTGGGAATATATATATATATATATATATATATATATATATATATATATATATATATATATATATATATATATATATATACATGTCGTACCTAGTAGCCAGAACGCACTTCTCAGCCTACTATGCAAGGCCCGATTTGCCTAATAAGCCAAGTTTTCATGAATTAATTGTCTTTCGACTACCTAACCTACCTAACCTTACCTAACCTAACTTTTTGGCTACCTAACCTAACCTAACCTAAAAAGATAGGTTAGGTTAGGTTAGGTAGGGTTGGTTAGGTTCGGTCATATATCGACGTTAATTTTAACTCCAATAAAATAAAATTGACCTCATACATAATGAAATGGGTAGCTTTATCATTTCATAAGAAAAAAAATAGAGAAAATATATTAATTCAGGAAAACTTGGCTTATTAGGCAAATCGAGCCTTGCATAGTAGGCTGAGAAGTGCGTTCTGGCTACTAGGTACGACATATATATATATATATATATATAATATATATATATATATATATATATATATATATATTATANGTCGAGCCTGGCCTCGGGCCGGCTTAGGGAGTAGAAGCATTCCCAGAACCCCATCAACCAGGTATCAAGCAGCTGCTGGTATGAGCCAAGGTCCTTATGCAGTCTCCCTTATTATGATTTTAAAGCTCTTCCCAGAAATGGTAAAATTATTCATGTAAATTACTAGTAGACTAGTTTAGTGGTTACCAGGGAGGTAGTTAATAGTAATAAAAAATAAAGCCCCAGGGCATACGAAGCATTTGCAAGAGTACTTAAGAGAACAATGAAGAACTAAGTGAGTCCTTGTCTGGCATATTTAATAATCATTAGAGTCGAGAAGGGTTGCTAAAGTGGTACAGATTTTTAAGAAGCGAGTTGATCACTTGCGTCGAATTATCGGCCAATTAGCTTAACGTCTGTTTAGGGAAATTGCTTGAATCGATAACTGCAAAAGCTATTCGTCTTCATCTTGAAAACCATCGATTAATAGATAATTCACAACATAGTTTTACCAAGGGCGGTTCATGTTTGACAAATTTGCTTTAATTTTAGTCTAGCATATCTGAAATAGTTGGTAGTGGAAGGGATTGTGACGTTGTGTACCTTGACTTTGGCAACGCTTTTGATACAGTGCCACAAGAAAGATTTATTTTCAAAATAAAGAGGCTCCCTGTACTGAGGGACCTGGATAAACTGGATAGGGACATGGTTATATCAAACGAAACAGAGTATATAGAGTATACGAAACGAATATTAGCGACACCCCTGGAAACACAAACCGAAACTGTCTCTATTTTCCGCTTGTTACAACTTGTAATAAAGTTGTTACATCTTGGCTTAACGTGTTTATGACGTATTAGAACGTTGTTACAACTTGCTATATCGGTTGTTATAACTGGTTAGGAGGTGTTAAAACTTGTTCGAACGTTGTACCAACGTCGTAGTTTCGGTGTGTGTTTGGCGGGCTAGGAATCCTGCCGCACCTCCTGTACTCACCTAGTTGTGCTTGCGGGGGTTGAGCTTTGTCTCTTTGGTCCCGCCTCTCAACTGTCAATCAACTGGTGTACAGGTTCCTAAGCCTACTGGGCTCTGTCATATCTACATTTGAAACTGTGTATGGAGTCAGCCTCCACCACATCACTGCCTAATGCATTCCATTTATTAACTACTCTGACACTGAACAAATTCTTACTAACGTCTCTGTGGCTCATCTGGGAACTAAATTTCCACCTGTGTCCCCTTGTTCGTGTCCCACCCGTGCTGAAGAGTTTGACTTTGTCCAACCTGTCAATTCCCCTGAGAATCTTGTAGGTGGTTATCATGTCTCCCTTTACTCTTCTGTTTTCCAGGGACGTGAGTTTCAGCTCCTTTAGCCTTTCCTTGTAGCTCATGCCTCTCAGTTCCAGGATGAGCCTGGTGGCATACCGCTGAATCTTCTCTAACTTTGTCTTGTGTTTAACTAGGTATAGACTCCAGGCTGGAGCTGCACATTCCAGGATTGGTCTGACATAAGTGGTATACAGGGTCCTGAACGATTCCTTACACAAGTTTCTGAAGGCAGTTCTTATGTTGGCCAGTCTAGCATATGCCGCTGATGATATCCTTTTGATGTGGGCCTCAAGTACATTTATACTAGTATATATTAACAAGTATATTTCGAACCTTGAAAACTTCCTGTGAACGCATACTAGCGACAGAACTCCCGACGCACCTCCTGTGAACGCATGCTAGCGACAAAACTCCCGACGCACCTCCTGTGAACGCATGCTAGCGACAAAACTCCCGACGCACCTCCTGTGAACGCATGCTAGCGACAGAACTCCCGACGCACCTCCTGGAACGCATGCTAGCGACAAAACTCCAGACACACGCTGTGTGAACACTTGATAATATCAGTAATTTCTATAACAACATGTTGTTATGCTCCCCCGCCTTAACACTTACTCAATTATAAGTAATTATTCATTATCACTAAACGACGGCTAATCACACAGGACGGACATTCTCGGCGTGAATTCCATTCGTCGGGTAAATTCAAAGCTCAAATAAAAGATAATCGTATGTATATTTCCGGCTCACTCAGTACCCAACAGTCTATGTGATTCGCTTTGTATAATAGGTCACACGTGTGATGTCCAGCATATGTGCACCTCTATGTTGCCTGCATGCGGACACATCACCACATGAAGGTGACAACATGGCGGTGGTGCACCCAGCGTTGTTGTTGTTGTTTCAGATTCAGCTACTCGGAACAAGTTCCAAGTAGCACGGGCTATGGTGAGCCCGTAACTTACCTGGCACAGGAGCTGGCAAGAGCACGCTATGGTGAGCCCGTAACTTACCTGGCACAGGAGCTGGCAAGAAGCACGGGCTATGGTGAGCCTCGTGGACAGGAGATGTCTCCCGTGGAAGCACCCAGCGGTCACTGCCACAATAAATACGGAGCTGGCCAGTGATAACATCACTTCCAGCGACCTTGCACCGCACTCTTCTGCAACTTTAAAAAACGCCACTAGGCAGTCATGCTGTTACGGGCTATTCATGCCCGTGCCACCTCGTGTGTGATTTAATCTTTATCAATCATCAATCAGTCATGCGGCTGCACTTCTCTATAATTAACACGGTTAAAAATGTAACTTTGTTTTTCCTCTAACAAGGAGCCAGTATCCCTCAAGCAATTACACAACCATTTACGAAACCTGTACATCTTTGTTTATATTTATTCAACTGTTATGGACTTGAAGTCATACGAGTTTATTTATAACAATAACGAATATGGCTTGTGATATTTCGAACCTTGAAAACTGTTTGGTAAATGTAATGCCGCCATGATTGAGGAAAGATGTACAGGTTTCGTCAGTGGTTGTTTAAATGCTTGATGAATCCTGGCCAGAACGTACCAACCCACGCAACACACTTAACCTATCGAGATAGAATGCATAGAAAGCGTTATTTCTGAGCGGAATTCAGTGTGATTGCACGTATTTGGGGTTTTAAATTACCAATTTATATATCGAAAACTTGCGAATTAGAGAATACTGCGATTGGTCAGATTTTGCCCAAATCTCTCTGCAGTTTTCAAAATACGATGCTTATCGGAAATATGACTCTTGATCGTTATTTCTGAACGGAATTCACGGTGATTACGAGTATTTGGAGTTGATGTCAACCTCGAATTGACACACAGAATGAAAAGGATAGACAGAGGCACAGAGAGCGAGAGAGAGAGAGAGAGAGAGAGAGAGAGAGAGAGGAGAGAGAGAGAGAGAGAGAGAGGAGAGAGAGAGAGAGAGAGAGAGAGAGAGAGAAACACGAAGAGAACGGGTCGACCCGGGCAATACGGGTACCCCAATTAGCATATTATATATATATATATATATATATATATATATATATATATATATATATATATATATATATGTGTGTGTGTGTGGGTGTGTGTGTGTGGTGTGTGTGTGTGTGTGTGTGTGAGTTGTGTGTTAAAAGTTAATATTTGAAATCAATATTAATCTGTTAGAGCAACAACTGCCAGGAAACTCTTGACTATGTGAACCAATATATCTGCCTTCCCCCCCCCCTCACCCACAGCTCCACACCCCAGGTACCCCCCCCCCGCACCACCCTGTCCCAGTATTAACACATCTCGTGTTAAACACAACACGCAGGAATACATAACACATACACATACACGGTGGTCAAATAAGCTATAGCATGCACGTATGATACAAGGTACCTCGGATACAAGGGACACTTAATTTGGAGGGGTCGGTGGACGGGGGGGAATAGCACTCAAAAGCGCAAAAGACCACGATACATATAAAGGCACATAGCACATAGCACTACATACAGGAGCAAAAACCTGGTTTATATAAAAGTAACCCGGGTCTAAAATTACACAAAAGGACATGAAAGTAAACGAATAAAATATTTTATTTACATCTCAATATTTTGTTACCGGAAGGGTTAACATATAGAAAAGTTTAGATAACATTCCGTTTTTACACAAAAAAATGGCTTCCCAACATGGCACTATTCCTGGAGGGGAGGGGTGAGGGGGATGGAAGGGAGGGGGTGAGGGGGATGTCCTATGTGGGAGGGAGACGACCTATGTGGGAGGGAGACGACCTATGTGGGAGGGAGACGACCTATGTGGGAGGGAGACGACCTATGTGGGAGGGAGACGACCTATGGGGAGGGAGACGTCCTATGTGGAGGGAGATGTCCTATGTGGGAGGGAGACGACCTATGTGGGAGGGAGACGACCTATGTGGGAGGGAGACGACCTATGGGGAGGGAGCGACCTATGTGGGAGGGAGACGACCTATGTGGGAGGGAGACGACCTATGTGGGAGGGAGACGTCCTATGTGGGAGGGAGATGTCCTATGTGGGAGGGAGACGACCTATGTGGGAGGGGAGACGAACCTATGTGGGAGGGAGACGTCCTTTGTGGGAAGGAGACGACCTATGTGGGAGGGAGACGACCTATGTGGGAGGGAGACGTCCTTTGTGGGAGGGAGACGACCTATGTGGGAGGGGGACGTCCTTTGTGGGAAGGAGACGACCTATGTGGGAGGGAGACGACCTATGTGGGAGGGAGACGACCTATGTGGGAAGGAGACGACCTATGTGAAGGGAGAGACGGAGTAGCCATGTTAAAACCGGAACGGTAAAACGTGTCGTAAAACGTTTCCAGGAGGCCTGGTCGATGACCGGGCCGCGGGGACGATAAGCCCCGGAAGCACCTCAAGGTATCCTCAAGGTGTCGTACAGTACAGAATAATCATAGTTGTTAACTACAGATTTTTCTCGAAGAAGGGAAGGGAACTAGCAGGGGAAAGCGCCAAGCCATTACGACTATATAGCAATTGGAAGGGTCAGGATAAAATTAGGGATGGGACGGGAGGGAAGGACTGGCGCCCCAACCACTTGGACGGTCGGGGATTGAACGCCGACCTGCATGAAGCGAGACCGATGCTCTACCGTCCAGCCCAAGTGATTGGGTTATATTCTCGAGGCGTTGTGACACACAAATTGACACCATCGTTTCCTGGGGAAGCCATAGTACCCATGCAGTATTTGATTTGATTATAGCTCTATCATTTATTAATATGCTGTAGCGGTCATGCCGTATCATTAATAACAACCAAGGATGAGCAAATGTATTATCATCCTTTATTTCAGATTATTTAATCTATTCACATCAAATGAATACATTGTGTGTAGTAGATTTGTCGGTGTAACTCGTTGGCAGGTGAGTAGAGACGGAGAGGTCATTAATATGTTGTCAGTAATGGAACACGAGACAATGACTGATTCTTATCCCGTCCTACGCATAACGACGCCATCCCTGGAAACATAAACCGTAACTGTCTCTATTTTCCGCTTGTTACAACTTGTAATAAAGTTGTTACATCTTGGCTTAACGTGTTTATGACGTATTAGAACGTTGTTACAATTTGCTATATTGGTTGTTATAACTGGTTAGGTGTTTAAACTTGTTCGAACGTTGTACCAACGTCGTAGTTTCGGTGTGTGTTTGGCGGGATACCCCACTAGACCGGCTTGGCTACCCACCACTTCTAGCTCCATAACAGCTAAACTGTGAAATATTTACATATCATAATTTGGGTAGATTACAATATATGGCATTCCAATAATTAATCTAATTACTAACAATTCATGGATTAACATTCGTGTAGTTAGATAGGCAGAGCTCAACCCCTCCGCCAATAGGGACTAACCCCTAGAGTGTGGTCACGTGCCTCGTGACACGAGCCCTTGAAGACACTGCTGGGTTCTATGGCACCTCGCTTGGAGTCGGGGAACACAACGTTTACCGCAACTAAACGGAACTGACCTATTTTCCGCTGTTACTCTTAATAAGGTGTTCCGCTTCGTATACTTTGTTATGCCGTTAAACGTTGTAACTTGCTTATTGGTTGTTCACTGTTAGGTGTACAGGTTGTTGAACTTTGAGACCGTCGGTTTTTGGCAAGGATAACGGCTGACAGTAATCTAATAAGACTAATTTATTGCATCCGACATTAGGTGTGCTAAAGCTCCTCACAAGTTACTCCGGCTCACCATAGCCCGGCTGCTTGGAACATTTTGTTCCCAGTAGCTGAATCTACAACAACAATAACAACAACAGCCGCAGCAACAAACCATAACGGTAGTATAACCCTTCCACGTTACACCGCCCTACCACTTGGGCTGGACGGTAGAGCATCGGTTCTCGCTTCATGCAGGTCGGCGTCAATCCCCGACCGTCCAAGTGGTTGGGGCCCAGTCCTTCCCTCCCGTCCCTCCAATTATCCTGACCCTTCCCAGTGCTATATAGTCGTAATGGCTTGGCGCTTCCTCCTGTAGTCCCTTCCCTCCAGACATGCTTAAACACGTTATCTGTAAACCACGCTACACCAAAGGTGGGGTACTCATGACTATACCTTTATTGAAATCACTACATACGGTATCGACTAGCTAAGTTGTGGTGATAGATACCCGGACAGAAGGGGTCAGGAGACCGTAATATGAAAAGAAACGCTAATGTTCTAATGAGGTTTAGAAAAGAACGCTACTGTTTTACCGAGTTAGAAAAGAACGCTACTGTTCTACTGAGTTTAGAAAAGAAAAGCAGCTACCGATCTGGGTCTACTGAGTTGAGAAAAAAAAACGCTACTGTTCTACTGAGTTTAGAAAAGAACGCTACTGTTCTACTGAGTTTAGAAAAAAACGCTACGGTTCTACTGCGTTAGAACAAAACGCTACTTTCTACGGAGTTTAGAAAGACGCCACTGGTTCTACTGAGTTTTTAGAAAGAACGATACTGTGTCTACTTGAGTTTTGAACAGGAACGCTCTGTTCTACTAGAGTTTGAAAAAAACGCTAACTGTTCTACTGAGTTTACGAAAAAAAAACCGACCTCTACTGTTCTACTGCGTTTAGAAAAACCGCTTACTGTTCTACTGATTTTAGAAAAGAACGCCACTGTTCTACTGAGTTTAGAAAAGAACGCCCTGTTTACCTGAGTTTAGAAGAGAACGCACTAATGTTTTACAGTAGTTTAGAAAAGAACGCAACTGTTCAACTGAGTTTAGAAGAACGCTACTGTTCTACTGAGTTTAGAAGAGAACGCTATACTGTTCTACTAGCTTTTGAAAAGAACGCTAATGTTCTACTGAGTTTAGAAAAAAACGCCACTGTCTACTGAGTTTAGCAAAAAAACGACTCGTTGACGTTCTATTTACCGAAATCCGATTCTGTATAACCGAAAAAAACGGTTCAGTGGAACTGTCTCTTAAAATATAACAGATAATTTCAGCTATCCTTATGTAATACTGTATAGCTATCGCATACTGATAACCTTAGCAATGAAGGTAAGCAGGATAAAAACTGATAACGAGCGTCCTCACACCTGCTACTGTTCGCTGATACCGGAACTGCTCCGCTTACCGATACATGGACCATGCATACTGATAACTAGTTGCTTTGGTCTCACACTAATGACCTATTACTAATAAATCCTGTTAGCTACCGATATATTCTTATACACTAACCTGATACATTCATACACTTGATTGATAAATTCTTACACTTACCTGATAAATTCTTACACTAACCTGATACATTCATACACTTGATTGATAAATTCTTACACTTACCTGATAAATTCTTACACTTACCTGATAAATTCTTACACTTACCTGATAAATTCTTACACTTACCTGAGAACTAGTGCCGCCAACCTAATAACTTCTCACGCTTACCTGAAAAGAAAATCTAGAAGATACGTATTAATGAAACTGCAGCAAGGGCCATCAGGTCCTCTCTATATCCACCCCAACTCACACGCATATTCAACTCACGTCTGAAACAATCTATCGCTGCCATGTCTATTATGTTCCACAACTCAACAACCCCTGTTGCCAACTCGTTCTCACCCCAGGATCCTTCCCAGTTTGAGGGAGTTCAGTTTCCTGACAACTCATTATATTTATCCCGATTCACCCGAACCTGTGTCTTGTGTATATTCACATTTATATCACTTCAATCCCTTGTTATAATCTTTCATCTCTTAATACACACTGTTGACACCCCCTCAGTCTTTCTTCGCCTTTGATGCGTTTCGCAAGCTAGGCCCTCCCAATCTCTCCTCATAAGGACGGGTTTCTAATTGAACCCAATTACATTCTCTCCTTCACATGTGCATATGCAAAATGATATCGATTCCAATAATCTAACATGGGTTTATAAGAATGGTTTCTAGCAGTAAAGGATCTCGCACCGCTCCCAGGTCAGCACATTTCTCCACTTTGAAGGGGGCTGTTAAAGTTGGGTACCGGCAATAGTTGTTGTACACACCAGTGCAACAAACGACCACAACCCCGTGCCAACACCCACGACACAGTACCTCAACCCAGTGGACAACCACGACCAACAGTACCAACACAGTGACCCCCCCCGACCCCGTACCACCCAGTGGCCAACCCACGGACACAGTACCCCACACCAGTGACAACACCCCCGCCAACATACAGCTACCCCACCACAACAGCAGGTAGGGAACAACACCCTACGGCACACAGTACCCACACACCGGTGACACACACACAACACAGTTACCCCACACACGTGACTACAAACCACACAAAGTGACCACACACAGTGAAACCACACCCAGTACCAAGACCACACACCGTGCAGCCTAGCATGGGCACACACGAGACCAACATGTACCCAACCCAACGTGACAACACCCACGTACCACCCAGGGCACACCATACCAGCTAGTAGGCCACCACCACTGACACCACCCGCCATAACCCACACCAGTGGCAACCACCCACGACCACAGTACCCAAACACAGTGAACAACCCAACGCCAACAGTACCCCACACACATTGGCAACACCCCCGACCACAGTACACACACACAGTGCAACACCCACGACACAGTACCCACAACCGGGCAACACCCACGACCAACAGTACACAACCACCGTGGCACACCCTCGACCACAGTACCCTCAAGTGACACACCCCACATACCACACCAGTGGCACACCTCACGAACCACAGTACACACACACAGTGACAACACCCACGACCACAGTAACCACACACGGGCAACACCCACGACCACATTACGCCACACGTACATGCACCACGTGCACTGACACGTACATGCACCACGTACACTCACACACGTGCATGCACCACGCACACTGACACCAACACACAAGTGGACAACACCCACGAACCAAAGGACAGTACCCACGACACGTGGTCAACACCCACGACCCACAGTAACCCACACAGTGACACACCCACGGACCACAGTACCACACCACCAGTGCAACCAACCCCACGACACAGTACACACACACAGTGACCACACCCAGACCCCGGAACCACACCATGCTACACCCCGACCACAGTCCCCCACATGGCACAACCACCCCACCGTACACCCCGTGACAACACCCACAGTGCCACCTAACACACACAGGACGACCCCTCTACGTACCCACACATCAAGTGACCAACACCCACGGACCACAGTACCCACTACACAGTGCACACCCCAGACCACAGTACCCACACACAGCATGACACACCCACCGAGCAACAGTGTCACCACAACAGTGACACCACCACACCCACAGTACCCACCCTCACAGTGACAACACCCACGGCAATCAGTGACCACACACAGTGACAACACCCCGCCCACAGTACACACACACAGTGACACCACCCACGTCAACCGTACCCACCCACAGTGACAACACCCAGGAAACCACAGTCACACCACAGTTGACAACAGCCTATGCACAGGTAAACCACACACGAGTGCACCCCCGGCCACCATAACCACACCATTGCACAACACACGACCACAGTACCCCAACGTGGACAACACCCACGACCACAGTACCCACACACAGTGCACCCCAACCACCACAGACACCCCAGTACACACACACAGTGGCAACACCCACGGCAACAGTACCTAACCACACAGTGACAAGCAACAGAAGAGCAGCTTCAGCAAGGTCCTTCAAGGTAGGTAGTGGCGGTAGTCTATATAGCCTTCCATCCCAGCTGCGTCTGTAGTGATGCATGCAAGTGTAGGTGCTCCTCTCTCTCTCTCTCTCTCTCTCTCTCTATCTCTCTCTACTCCTCCTCTCCCTATCCCCCCTCCTCCTCTCCCCTCTCTCCTCTCCTCTTCTCCTCTCCTCCTCTCTCCTCTCCTCCTCTCTCTCTCCTCTCCTCTCTCTCCTCTCCGATTCCCTCCCTCGGTTCCCGGCTTATGCTGGCGGATCTATATATTCACGATCCGAGGTAAGGGATTTTCTCCATTGACCGAACTCAATTGGATCTTACCCTCGTGTTAGTCTCAAGATACAAGATTTGTCTCTTTCTCACTCTGTCTTTGCCTCTCCCTGTCTCTCTAGAAATACCGGGAGTGAGCTCTAGGTGTTCTCTACTCCTCAAGCCTGGCCGACCCGCTTGACTTGCGATAAACTTGGTCCAACAGGTTGTTCCTTGGAGCTGCCCGCAGGGCAACATATCCACTACAACCCGGCTGGTTCAGCACTTCTTGCAGGAAACAATCTGATCTTAAAGAAGTAACTTTAGAACAGCCGTGGACCTCTAATGTTCATACAGTGTTCCCTGAGTTTAACTATGGCACCCACTAATCTCACTGGGTCTATTTTGCATTTCCTTCATATCGTTGGGTCCAGTGTGATTGTTATTAACAGTGCAAATTTTTAGACCTGGTCTTTCCAATTATTCGTTTTCCAAGATTAGGTCAAATAATAATCTTATGATGCGTGCCGCATATGTTCCCCAGGCCTCACTCTATTTCAGCGATCTCTCCTGCTCTGATGAGGGAAGGGACAGCAAAGGTGATTTGAACACTATGAACACTGTGATGGGATCCCTGGATTAAAGGTACTCATATTCCATCCTATCATTGTCCTGCTGCCACTGTATGTCCTTGATTATGTTTACTAAACGCAGAGTTGTAAGACATTATTGTTCCTATATATATTTTGCATGTAGTTTTCCTTACTATAAATAGATCTGATTGTCTTGTATTTTGTATTTCCTTTAGGTTTAGTTTTCTCAATACCTAAGTACCAGGAATTAATCACTGGTAAACATCAGGTTATTTTCCGTTCCCCAATCCAAGACTATTAGTATCAGCTTAAGGTTTCCAATGTTTTCTACTGAAGTAATTTGCATACTGATTTTGGTATCATCTGTAAAAGATGACACGAAGCTGTGCCTTGCAGGTTTGTCTATATCTGATACGACAACGATAAAAAGCAGTGAGATAAGGACTGTCCCCTGTCTTCAGTGTCCCCTGTCCTCAGAGTGTCCCCTGTCCTCAGACTGTCCCCTGTCCTCAGACTGTCCCCTGTCCTCAGTGTCCCCTGTCCTCA
>WNGS01135772.1:87084-97816 GCA_020271785.1 Procambarus virginalis
GTTGGGAACGTTTCCTGATGCCTCTGATTAGCTAAGAGCGAATAGGTACGTGGAGTTAGTGAACTGTTGTGGGGTGAGTGGTTACAACAGGTGAAGACCGTAGTGATAGAAGGTTAATACTTCCTGGAGCTTAGTACTACCTTGGTCATTCCATTAGGCCACTGATACCGCGGCCCAGTCTTTGATCTAGCCTCCTAGTTGACGGCTGATCAACCAAACTGTTAGCACTCGTAGCCTGCATACTGCAGGAGCTATATCTTCGTAAATCATGAACCCTTGGATGTGATGACAAGATCCCACTAAATCACAGAGATCTTAAATTTACTGGGAGGAGTTAAAAGCTTTGTGTTCTGATGTGTATAGAGTTTATTCTATACACATCAGATGTGTATACATCTGATGTATACTTTTCAATGGTGATGTTAACACATCCTCCTATTCCTTCCGACCTCGCACCTCAGCGCGCAGATTTAGACTTATTCCCTCAAATATTTCCAAAAGAGACTAAATTACGAAAGATAAAGTAATAATTGAATATTAATCAGATACGAGGCATTTAGAGAGATTATACGGTCTCTGGACTTGAAAGCAACCATTGAGAGGGGGATTTGTGGAACTTGAACATGCAGTCATTCCTCCCTGATGGCCCAGAGTGTCAAGGTACTTGTTAGTCAATAGGAAGTCTGTTTGACATGACAGAGAGGTACACTTCAGACTAAACAAAAATTATTGGGAGACAAAATATCATCTTACATCTTCGTGTTGACAGAATGACCACGACCCCTGTAGTTCATCTATAGGTCAAGAATTATCTGTGTAAGTATATTTTATATTATTCATGCTATAGCTTTTATCACTGTTTAATTATTTCTGTATTAAATGGAGGTAGGAGGTAGTAGATTCTCTGATCTACAGATCAGGAATCTCTGATCTGTAAGTGCTAGTGCTAAGCTTGAGCTTCGGCTTATGGGTTTTGATCCACTCGAACAGAATCTGAAGCTTTTTATTTTTCAGCTGTGATGCCCTTAGCCAGCAGGCAGGTGAGCCCGAGACTGTTGTGAACTACAACCCTTGTGATCAGCATAAGTCACTATGTAAGCTTCTCGGCCACTTGCCTGGGAAGTGACGAAGCGTGATATAATCCCATAATACTTCTCCGAATCATGTCAGAGGCGGGTGTTGAGTCTCTCAATATTATTATGATTTCATTTCAGAGAAACTGAGCCACAAGAATCCCTGTTCCTCTCCCCTTTCCCTCCCTCTCTTCCTCACTCTCTCTCTCCCTCCCTCGCTCCCTCCCTCCCTTTCCCTCCCCTCCCATCCATACATTCCTCCCTCCCTCCCTCTACGCTCCCTCTCCAGCTCCCTACTTCCCTCCCTCTCTCTCAGAGTGCCGCTCAGTCGTCGACCAGTTGCAGTTCGTCAACGACTCCGACACGCTCTTCCACGGAACTCACAAACAATAAACTTCGTTCTTGTTTTAAATGTAAATAATAGTATAAAGAAACTTGCTCTTTACAATAACATCTTGCCTTTACACCCAACAGCCCAACTAACCTTTTGTCTAATTCATCATAATCGATTGCTACAAGCTCCACTGTCTTCGTCACAAATTATAGATGCCAAACCCCACGCCATCTATAACTCCCGTCTGGGAAGAATTAGAAGACAAAACAAGTGATAATCGAACAGTATGAATCATTGTGCCTATTGCAACGCTCCCTTCGAGTTGAGTCCAGCATAAATAGGTAGAAGGCTTCCTGGCTACTGTTGGCCTTGTCTCAGGCAGCAGAGCCAGTGTGGGACAGTCAAGTGCTGTTGACAAAGGTACTAACAAGGTTTCATATCTGGCACCCAACTTATGGAGGTAGTAATTTAAGATTTTGCAGTACAACAAATGATTTCCAATTCTCGGTAATTGGCATGTATTACCAGAACTTAAATTGTGGAAAGGTGTTTTATCATCCACAAAGAATGGATGTTGCAACGAAAATTATATTTTTAAAATATACAATTTCGGAAATTTCAATTTACCTCCCACCCTCAATCATCTTAAGGTTGAAAGGCAAGGTTGAAGCGCAGCTTAGAATGACTGAGCAACAAGCCCAGATAATAGAACTTTGTGGGGCCATGAGGCGCCAGGCTCAAAGACAGTAGACAAACAGGCGATGAAGTACTTCATGAAACGACCAGAGAGAAAGATTTAGGAGTTGATATCACACCAAACCTGTCTCCTGAAGCCCACATAAAAAGAATTACATCTGCGGCATGCGCGAGGCTGGCTAACATTAGAACAGCCTTCAGGAACCTGTGTAAGGAATCATTCAAAACCTTGTATACCACATATGTAAGACCAATCCTGGAGTATGCGGCCCCAGCATGGAGCCCGTACGTTGTCAAGCACAAGACGAAGCTGGAAAAAGTTCAGAGGAATGCCATCAGGCTAGTCTCAGAAGTAAGAAGCATGAGTTACAAGGACAAGCTGTGTGAAAAATGCACCTCACGACACTGGAAGACAGAAGAGTAAGAGAAGACATGATCACTACCTACAAAATTCTGAGGAATTGATAGGGTAGATAAGGATAAATTGTTTAACACGGGTGGTACGCGAACAAAGGGACACAGGTGGAAACTGAGTACCCAAATGAGCCACAGGGACGTTAGAAAGAACTTTTTCAGTGTCAGCGTAGTTAACAAGTAGAATGCATTAGGCAGTGATGTGGTGGAGGCTGACTCCATACACAGTTTTGAATGTAGATATGACAGAGCCCAGTGGGCTCAGGAACCTGTACACCTGTTGATTGATGGTTAAGAAGCAGGACCAAAGAACCAGAGCTCAACCCCCGCAAGCACACCTAGGTGAACACACACACACACACACACACACACACACACACACACACACACACACACACACGTCTCGCTCCTCGGTACTTCATCCTCTCGCCAGCATATTTGTCCCTTCCAAAAAAAAAACGTTTCCATAAAAGTTAAAGTCAGTATTGAATATCGATACCAATTGAAGCCAGAAAGGTGTGTGCCAAACTCTCCGTCCAGACTCTCCCGAGCATCACCATTTTACACGGGAGGGTGCCGGGACAGACGACATCTACCTCCTGTTTACAGCCTTATAGTCTTCCCTTCCCATCGTTCATAATAAGCCTTGCACTACTAGTTTTCCCCTAGAGCACGATCTGCCAGTAGGACTACAACCAAGTCCAGCAATTACTGCTGAGAGGACAGGGGCAAATATTGAAGGATTGGTGTCCAGTCAATCCTACCTGGTCAGGGTTCGAATTTCTGGCCAGACGTAATTGCTCTTTAAGATCAACAAGAACCTATTTCCTTCTTTCCAACATCACAAGGAAACGACCTCTCTCAGCACCATCGTAAGGGGGGGATGAGCCCCCTCCTCACTCACCCCACCACCATAGGGCCCCCCCCCCTCTCCCTGCACCAACCCTACAATAGTGACCCTACCCCCCCCCCCTCTCCAACACCCCATTCACAGGACGAGGACAGTGAATGGTGAAATGCGTGTCATTAAAGATGTCTCAATGAGAAATGGAAACTAATAATTCTGACAGATTGAAAACTCGCGCACACGGCCCCCAAAAAAATGAGGATTTTTATCTGTGATATTCAGGAGGGAAGAGTGTATTTTTTTGTGGCTGTCTCACTTTGAAGGTGTGTGTACTCACCTAATTGTACTCACTTAATTGTGCTTTCGGGGGTTGAGCTTTGGCTCTTTGGTCCCGCCTCTCAACTGTCAATCAACAGGTGTACAGATTCCTGAGCCTACTGGGCTCAGTGTGTGTGTGTGTGTGTGTGTGTGTGTGTGTGTGTGTGTGTGTGTGTGTGTGTGTGTGTGTGTGTGTGTGTGTGTGTGTGTGCAGCCTTCCACCACCACTTTACTACTTGGAGCATTCAAAAAAATCGTAAAGAAACCTTCTTTATGAAGAGTTGAACAATCTTAACTTACAGTGCCAAGAAGGCCGAACAATAAGCAGTGACATGAGAGTATACAAATGAATGAAATGGGATAACAAAGCGGGATATAAATAAATTCTTAAATATATCACAAAATCGAGAACGAAACAGCAGATATGAATTGGAAAAGTTTACATTTGAGAAAGACCTGGGTAAATACTGGTTTGAAAAGAGGGTTGTTGATTTATGGAATAAACTGACAATAAGTCACAGTAACATGGGGTGAAAATTAGGTCTATATTCTACATTTATGTAACACATTAATCGCTAACATAATAGACGTGGGAATCGACAGAGTGTTTCAAGCGTAGGTTAGACATTTATATGAATGACTTTGGGTGCATATACAGACTTCCTCCATGGAGTCAATAGGCCTTCTGTCGCTTCGTTTTTGTGTTCAATTATTTGTTCAAGATAATTACACACAAAATTATTTCTTGGGTATTTTCCGTTGTTCGTGTCCTACTTATAACTAATCCAATTACTGTGTCTCTGTCTTACCTATCAAATTCCCTGAGAATTGTGTATGTTGTGATCATGTCTGAGCTAACCCTTCCCTCCTCCAATGAGGCGAGGGTTAGTTAATAGCAATGTATTCCAAGTTAGTTCAAAGCTTTCAGAAAGTAATTGAGACTGTAACTTGGGCTGTCACCTCCAGACTGGGAAGTGCCACTAGTAAACAGTGCCACTAGTAAACAGTGCCACTAGTAAACAGTGCCACTAGTAAACAGTGCCACTAGTAAACAGTGCCACTAGTAAACAGTGCCACTAGTAAACAGTGACACTAGTAAACAGTGCCACTAGTAAACAGTGACACTAGTAAACAGTGCCACTAGTAAACAGTACCACTAGTAAACAGTGCCACTAGTAAACAGTGCCACTAGTAAACAGTGCCACTAGTAAACAGTGCCACTAGTAAACAGTGCCACTAGTAAACAGTGCCACTAGTAAACAGTGCCACTAGTAAACAGTGCCACTAGTAAACAGTTCAACATTTCCAAATACCCCAACTCAGTTATTAGTCGTAAGACGTGTCATTAAGATTGTTATAGTTTCATCCCTGGCAAGAAATAGAGTCATGCTGAAAATGTCACAATAACCTGGTTGATCATAGCAACACAACCCATACATACGAAACGATAACAAAAGGTGACAACGTTTCGGTCCCTCCTGGACATTATATGATAAGGGTTGAAACGTTGAGACAACTTGATAAGGGTCCTAAACGTGCCTAAACGTTGTCACGACTTAACGTTTCTGTCTAATGTGGATCGACCTTATTGTCAAAAGATATTCAAAGTCCAACATAGACATAATCATGTATGGAAAACTGATTCCTTAACGAAGCGAGTGAAATATTTTGATTCTGTGCAAGTTACATTTGGAATTTTATATAGGACTTGTATTCAAGTCCTTTATAAAATGTAATAGAATTAATATAACTTCTAATTCGTTTACATTATATCCTTGTTAGCGTAAAAATATCAGTAGAGCGATTTTTGTCAGAGCGAGATGGATGTTAAATTTAAAACTATTGGGAGATAACATTTTTCATGGCGATGTTGGAGAGCTGATAACTTTAAAACTTTTATTATATTTTACATATTTTGCTTTTCCATTACAGAAAGTATAAATTACTTTTACATCAACTTCTTTTAAATAACAGCGTTAAAATGCACGCGCGCGCACACACACTCATACACCCACCTCTCTCTCACACACACACACGCACACAACACGCACGCACACACACACACACATCATACACCCACCTCACACCACGCACGCACACAAACACACACACACACACACACAACACACACACACACACACACACACACACACACACATTGTTGATTGTACCTGTTGATTGACGGTTGAGAGGCGGGACCAAAGAGCCAGAGCTCAACCCCGCAAGCACAACTAGGTGAGTACAACTAGGTGAGTACACACACACACACACACACAAGAAGAGTTGTGACAGATGAGGATTGCAGGATCCTCAAGAGAACCTGAACAGGTTGCAGAGTGGTCAGAGAAATGGCTATGGAGTTCAACACGAGCAAATGTAAAGTTATAGAAATGGGACTAGGAGATAGGAGACCAAAGGGACAGTACACAGTGAAGGGAATTGCTACCTGTGACGACGCGAGAAAGAGACCTGGGCGTGGACGTAACACCTAATCTAAACCTGAGGCACATGTAATAGCATAACGACAGCAGCGTACTCTACATTGGCAAAAGTTAGAACATCATTCAGAACCTAAGTAACGAGGCATTTAGGGCGCTTTACACTGCTACGTGAGGCACCCTTAGAGTATGCCGCCTCATCATGGAGTCCCCATCTGAAGAAGCATATAAGGAAATTGGAAAAGGTTCGAGGTTTGCAACGAGACTCGTCCCAGAGTTCCAGGATGGGGTATGAGGAGCGCCTGAAGGAACTGGCCTTACGACACTAGAAAGAAGAAGGGAGAGGGGGGGGACTGATAGGAACGTATAAAATATCAGGGGGATTGACAGAGTAGACATAGACGAACGTTCACACGGACTAGTAACAGAACGAGGGGACATGGGTGGAAGATGGAAACTCAGATGAGTCACAGGGATGTTTAGGAAGTTTTCTTTTAGCGTGAGAGTAGTGGGAAAATGGAATGCATTTAAGGAGCAGGTTGTAGTCAAATACTATTCATAATTTTAAAACTAGGTATAATAGGGAAATAGGACCGGAGTCATTGCTGTAAACATTCGAGGCTCGAAAGGCGGGATCCAAGAGTCGATGCTCGATCCTGCAGGCCCAAATAGGCGAGTACAAATAGGTGAGACCACCACACACACACACACACCACACACAAACACACACACACAACACAACACACCACACACCACACACACAACTTCTCTCTCTCTCTCACATGACAGCTGCAGGAATGGTCGAACAAATGGCTGTTAGAGTTTAACCCAAGCAAATGTAATGTAATGAAGATAGGGGTAGGAAGCAGGAGACCAGATACAAGGTATCATTTGGGAGATGAAATACTTCAAGAGTCAGAGAGAGAGAAAGACCTGGGGGTTGATATCACGCCAGACCTGTCCCCTGAAGCTCATATCAAGAGGATAACATCAGCAGCATATGCCAGGTTGGCTAACATAAGAACGGCCTTTAGAAACTTGTGTAAGGAATCTTTCAGAACATTATATACCACATATGTCAGACCAATCCTGGAGTATGCGGCTCCAGCATGGAGTCCCTATCTAGTCAAGCATAAGACTAAACTGGAAAAGGTTCAAAGGTTTGCCACCAGACTAGTACCCGAGCTGAGAGGTATGAGCTACGAGGAGCGACTGCAGGAATTAAACCTCACTTCGTTGGAAGACAGAAGAGTTAGGGGGGACATGATCACCACATTCAAGATTCTCAGGGGAATCGACAGGGTTGATAAAGACAGGCTGTTTAACACAAGGGGCACACGCACTAGGGGACACAGGTGGAAACTGAGTGCCCAAATGAGCCACAGAGATATTAAAAGAACTTTTTTAGTGTCAGAGTGGTTGACAAATGGAATGCATTAGGAAGCGATGTGGTGGAGGCTGACTCCATACACAGTTTCAAGTGTAGATATGATAGAGCCCAATAGGCTCAGGAAACTGTACACCTGTTGATTGACGGTTGAGAGGCGGGACCAAAGAGCCAGAGCTCAACCCCCGCAAGCACAACTAGGTGAGTACAACTAGGTGAGTACATACACACATGCGCGCGCAAATAATAAGTTTTGAAAACTTAATAAGCAAAATAATAAGCAAAAACTTTTGATGAGAAGTTGCCTCTCCCTCATACTTGTTAGAAAGACTTTGGAGTAAACAACTTTAATGTAAAGCAGAACAACGTGAGAAGCCTCCTAGTCATCACCAGAACAGCCTTCAAGAACTAGGACAAAGGAGCCTCATATACAACCTGTGTGGTGGAGTATGAACATGTTTCCCAGCATGGATCCACCACAGAAAGAAATCCAAAAGAAAATTAGAGCAATCCAAACACACAGAAGACAGGTTCGCCCTAAGCACAGACGGGTCTCACCACACTGGAGAAAGAACATGACAAAGACATACAAGATTCTAAAGAGAAGTAACCAAAGAAGCAAGTTCTTGAGTGAGAAATTGCAGGACGATGAAACTTTCTTAAAACCAAAGCACAAATTAGTCACAGAGATGCCAGAAGAAACGGTGTGTCAGAATTGTCAATAAATGGAATGATCTAAACGAAACAGCGGTTGAAAATAGTTTGAGACCCAATTAAGAATTAAATATCATATGAAATTGAGAGAAATGAGTCACTTCTTTACACTACAAAATGTTTGGAAGATGAAGACAGGATCTTATGTACGAGTCCACAGACATTTCCAGGCGAGTACACAGACACACAAGGTTACACCAAAAGGTTACATACCTTCCAAACCCTTTATAGAAACCATACATGTTAACAATTTTCACAAAGTAATAACGTATTCACCCCAAGGGATGTTCTCCGCCAGATTTACACCAAGAGCAACATTAAAAACTCATTCCACCTCCATAACAGGATTTGCGAGTAAGGGAATATTAAGAGCGTTCCAGCACTGCTTTTATTCCTAACAAAATAATTACCAACAACGTCCGTGGAGCTGTGAGTAGGTTTCGGCGCAGGCAACGGGACCCAGCCCCGGCCACCACTACTCAGTATAAAACAGTAAGCTAACATTATTTGTTATTAGAAAATCAGACAGAAGAATAAACTAAGATATTAAAGTGAGTAAAATAATGTTTTCGTGTATCCTGTGTCCAGTGCATTTTGGTGTTATTTTTCGTCTCTAGTGTTACTTAAGCTCAAGAGGTGATTTATTTAGTTACTGATTACAATTATATATTAACCGATGGGAAGCCGAGTGTTGTGAGATTATTATAGAGTCTTCAGTGTTCTGCGGTGGAGAGACAAATTTATTCATTATAAACTCATGAAAAGTGATGCGCATTATTACCATATATGAAGCAAAATTACGTAATTTTGGACATCTCGGTGAGCGGTTACGATTAACAAATACATTTTAATGTTGAGAGAGAGGCAGCTGGGACACATGTGCACACATTGCGTCTTTCTCGCTGTGTTACACTTAATTTTGAGGGCTCGGAACTTACTGATGCGTTATGATACTTGTAGTCAGTAAAACTAAGACAAATCACGATCATCACAAATATCTGGATAACTATCCAGGTGGTTTGAGGAGTGAGTGATTTCCAAAGGTAATGGATGTGTGGTCTCAGGACGGGGTCGAAAAGACGCTCAGTGCGTGAGAATAGTTGAGGTGGGAGTCTTCCCCATAACCCCCTCCACACCACACCACACACACACACACACACACACACACACACACACACACAACACACACGCACGCACACCACACACACACACACACCACAACACACACACCACCACGCACGCACACACACGCACACACACAACACCAACACACAACACACACACACACACACACCACACACACACACACACACACACACACACACACATGGCTCAACAGGGTTGATAAAGACAGGCTGTTTAACACAAGGGCACACGCACTAGGGGACACAGGTGGAAACTGAGTGCCAAATGAGCCACAGAGATTTAGAAAGAACTTTTTTAGTGTCAGAGTGGTTGACAAATGGAATGCATTAGGCAGTGATGGTGGAGGCTGACTCCATACACAGTTCAAGTGTAGATATGATACGAGCCCAATAGCTCAGGAACTTGTACACTTGTTGATTGACGGTTGAGAGGCGGGACAAAGAGCCAGAGCTCAGCCCCCCGCAAGCACAACTAGGTGAGTACACAGGAGACAGGACTGCATCCATCTCTCACCTGCAGCACACATCGAGGGAGACGGGTACTTACCTTGAGGTGCTTCCGGGCTTAGCGTCCCGCGGCCCGGTCGTCGACCAGGCCTTCTGGTTGCGGACTGATCAACGGCTGTTCGACGTGGCTGCTCGCAGCCTGACGTATGAGTCAACAGCCTGGTTGATCAGGTATCCTTTGGAGGTGTTATCCAGTTCTCTCTTGAACACTGTGAGGGGTCGGCCAGTTATGCCCTTATGTGTAGCGGAAGCGTGTTTGAACAGTCTGGGCCTCTGATGTTGAAAGAGTTCTCTCTCAGAGTACCTGTTGCACCTCTGCTTTTCAACGGGGGTATTCTGCACATCCTGCCATGTCTTCTGGTCTCATGTGGGGTTATTTCTGTGTGCTGGTTTGGGAGCAGCCCCTCAATTATTTTCCACGTGTAAATTATTATATATCTCTCCCGCCTGCGCTCAAGGGAGTACAGATTTAGGCTCTTTAGTCGGTCCCAGTAATTTAGATGTTTACTGAGTGGATTCTAGCAGTAAAGGATCCCTGCACGCTCTCCAGGTCAGCAATTTCTCCAGCTTTGAAAGGGGCTGTCATTGTGCAGGCAGTACTCCACTTAGGCAGATGAGTAGGCAGATGCGCTATATGATGAACTCTGGTAACAGAGTTTCTAAGAAAGAGTATCAAGGTTTGGTACACCAATGCTGATGAGTTATCAATAAATAAGAGGAAATAAAAGAAGGGTTAGTGAAGCAGATCCAAACATAATTGCAATAGTGGAAACTAATAGATATGCTATGATCTCGGATGCTATCTTTCCAGAGGGATACCAAGTGATAAGGAAAGAAAGGACACAGAGACAGGGAGGGG